>JAJDFE020000093.1:0-75695 GCA_021527465.2 Geoglossum glabrum
ACTCAACAACCACTAATTATTTTTTTCTCTGGCGGCAAACGCCGTTGGAGGTTCCCTCTCTCTTTTTTTTTTTTTTTCTTTTCTTTTCTTTTCTTTCTTCTCTTTCCCGCTTGTCGGTAACATCCGTAGTTTTTTTTATTATTACACAAGAGTTACATGTACAGAGTATCCATGTATGTAGTGTGCGTGTATGTATGTACGTATGTATGTATGTATGTATGTATGTATGTATATGTGTGTGTGTGTGTGTGTGTGTGTCTATGTGTGTGGACAATGACAATATACACGTGGTCATGGACCTGTATAATATTTTCCCCTTTTTTTCTTTTTTTTTTTTTTTCCTTCTGAAAACTGATCGCGCTGCTTGCTGCCCTATACTAAACGCGGAGGAGATATTACTTGATGCTTTCTTACATACATTACATTTTACTAGTTTACCAACTAGTAGTGTAGTGCTTATATAGTATACAATATACTCCGTACAGAGTTTGGAAAAAGGCCCCCCCCCCAAGCTAACTATAGAATACGACTTACAAACCAAAACGCAAATCGTCCCTCGCCTCGCCCTGTCCTGTCCTGTCCGGTTTTGTTACAACGTTACCATACACACACACACACACACACTCTCTCTCTCTCTCTCTCTCTCTCTCTCTGTAGGGATCTGGGGGTATCGGATATCGTCGGCCGCGGAGCCTAATTTCATTTAGACTCCAATCCTCGAGCCCAACGGCTCGACGCATGGATTTTGACCCATCGAGTTGTAATCAGTTTCAGGGTTGTGTTCCAAGAACCACTCAAAGCTTGGCAAATACCAAGGCATTTCTGGCACACACACACAACGCTTACGCGGCCTTCTTGTCCGACCGGTGACAACTCCAACAAGCGTCCCCCAACATATCCGAAACGGGACAATCGCATTCGAGTCTACGGGTTCTACGGCGCCAGAGTTGGTTCACAGTTTGTTGTTGTTATTGTTGTTGTTGTTGCTGTTGTTGTGACTGAGCCGCGGGTTGAAGCGACCTGTTTTCCGTCTCGGCGCCTCGTGCAACGCTCTCTTTGATTGTTTTTCTTTTTGACCGTCGCCAAAGACGGCAACGAGAAAAGCGGCGTATTTAGCCGTGTGCGCAAAAAAGCCTGTTGGCTGTTTGGGTTGATCGGGATGTCTGGGCGAGCTTAAACGAGGAGCTGAAAGCGGATAATCGTCCTCGGAGAAAGTGACGGAAACAAGTCACATTTTCACGGTATCCGGGTAGAAGGGCTCGCGCGCGCCCAAGTGGAAAATAGGAAATAGCATGTGGGCGTCTGAGCCAGTTATTGTACAGTACATACAATGTATATTTATACTTGTATATATTGTAACTCGTACAGGCAAAGTAAAGCCCATGTAACGTGGCGGATCAAACGCTACAAGTCAGCGGCGTCATGACAAGCATTTTAACGTTGGGCAGGGGGTGGTTCAGCCGATGGGATGTGAGGTACGAGATTGATTGTCGCCCACTTTTTTGCCGATCACGAGACACAACGCATTGAGCGCGAGTAAGAGATCTCGAGGCCGGCGCTATCGATCCGGATTTTCCGAGGAGAAAGGGAGGGCGAGGAGGAGGAGGGCGAGAAGTGGACGGAGGGCGTGGTGCGTCGCAGAGCTCACAAAGAGCGTTCGGGGGTCGAGCAGGCGGGACACGGCGCGTGTTTGTCCTCGCTCTTGGGTCTTACTGCGTCCGGGCTGCTGAAAAACTCTGGCTGGCCCTGTGTCGTGTCTTGGTGTCTTGGGTGTCTTGGGTGTCTTGGGTGTCTTGGGTGTCTTGGGGGGCCAAGGGCTTTCCAAGGACTTGGCTGGCCCTCTGTCCAGGAAGCACGACCCCGGCGCAGAGGACAGACCGCCCCCAAATGCTTGGCCACTGCCCATTTTTAAGGTTGTGTGGAGCGACGGAGGAAATGGAGCAAATGGAGGAAATGTGCTCGCGGCCCCCGCGTCGCCAGTTCGATTCGCAATTCTTTTTCGGGCGGAGGCTGTGGTTGGGGGTTGGGGGTTGGGGCAGCAGCCATAGCCGGGACTGGCGACCCGTGATTTGCGTAGAGACGGAGGCATGGCGCATGCTACACGCACTTTTTCGGTGTCCTACCCGTTCGTAACTCTAATTGCTTGCGGAACCCACTGCACCGCGCGCCCTGGGGTGCCCTGCTCTGCGCGCAGACTCAACGCATGGGTGGGACAGGCAGAAGATCTTGGAACTGATTTCTGTTTGGAGCAAGCCCCGGTCGATCACATCACCGCTGTAATTGCGGAGTTTGTTCTATTCCAACTGGCTTGGCTGGCTGACTGCTTGTTGGAGCAGGGAGCTTACTCTGGCGCATTACAACTGGTACGTACTGGAACTGGTATCGGTACTGCTGCTGCTGCTAGCTGCTGCTACTGCTACTACTGCTACTGCTACTGCTACTACTACTCCTGCGACATTGTACAATGTATGTATGTACAAAGTACAATATACAATATACATGTACTTACATACATACATACTCTGTAGTATGGAGCGTAAGCAGAACAGCCCAGGCCGCCCCAACGCCCGTATCCTAGACCTTCCTAGCGTCCGATGGTCCCGTGCGATCCGCGCGCCTCAATCCATCTTGGTTGTCGTGGACTAGTGTTGAGAAGGGAAGAGAGAGAACCGGGGACAGAAACTGGGAAGGAACTGGGAAGGAACTGGGAAGGAACTGGAAAGGGCTCTGGAAGAAGAAGAAGAAAAAGAAGTAATTTACGGTGCGTGGGGAGACAAGCTCGCACGCACGCACGCACAAAAAGCGCTCGTCAGTTGACACTCTGGCTGTTCCGGCCGCCGTCGCAGCGTCATGAAAGGAAGCCAGAGTTTTCTCGAATACACGTACAATACGTACAATACCCGCATTCTTGGGACAGGTGCGGGTTTTGCTGATTGCCTGTCTCAGGGCCGGCCGCCACTGCAATTCGCCGCCCAGGCCCTGGATGCTTGGTTCGGCGGTGCAGTGTTCCAGCTGGAAGCTAGAGTGGAATACAGACTAGAGCAGTTAGTTATACATACTCCGTACAATATACATACATCCTCCGTGCGTACATACACATTCCGTACATGCCAATCTCAATACAGAGCACCCAGCCCAGCCCACCTCAGCAGCCCCAACCCCAACCCCAACTCGCCCTCCAATTCATCCTCTTCCCCCCCCCTCCTCCTCCACCACCACCTCTGAACCTCCCACCGCCCACCTTCCACCAAACTTAGATTACCCATCCAACCCTAACTCTAACCGCCTACGTACATACATCATACATAAGCCTGAGGCAACAGGGTTTGTTTGCGCCGCATCGCCTGCTGGGGTGACCCACCCAAGCCCCCGAGAAATTAACAACCAGAAGGTTAGTATTATTGCTTAGTTGCTTGATGCTGGTGCTCGCCCTAGTGTCACGGACTCGAGAAGGCTATCCTGTCCTTATTCCCCTCCCCCCCCCCCCAATAATCATCCTCATACATGCTCTAGTCAGCACCCACCACCAATCTACCGAGCTGGAATGGCCATTCAAAGTCTGCACAATCCAAGCTGCTGCCAAACTCTCTCTCTCCAACTCTGATCTGGTCTGCCCAATTAATCTCAATGTCAACGTCGACCCTCAATTTAGCGCCTCTTGCAACGAGTTTCCGCCTCTCCGTTCCCATTTTTCTTCCTCGCATTTCCCTTTTGCGAGACATTCAACAACGCCCCCAACTGCAACACTCAGCTTGCTCCAGCCTTCTCAAGACTTGCGCCGCACCGAACCTGTGCTGACTGAGACAATAATCTGTCAGTGCTGGCCCCTACCTGCTACATCCGCCGCCACTTTGATCACCGTGCAAAAAAAAATACTAAACCGCTGGCTCGCTCCCTTCCCTCATACACCACCATAAGTCTAGACGCTGCTACATCCTTCCCACTGCACAACCTTGAGTCGCCCATGAGTCGTCGCGCATAGATTGCTGCTACTTAACTAAGTGAGTCCAGGGACTTTCCTTGATGTTACCGCCCCACTAGTTCTACTGCCGACTCAAATCCCCCAGTCTCTTGTCCTCTTTTGAGATTTGGATTCTGTACTTCTTCCTCTGTTCGGGTGTTATTTTCATCTCAAGTCATCACCTCGCACAGCCTCCAATTAATCTAACTAAGAGAGCATGTTTCAATTCTAGCAAAATTTCCTTTCCTATGTTTGCGTAACCGCTTTGAAATATACCTAACGGCTATCTTTGCAGCTCCTTGTGAGAGCCCATAAAACAAGTTCCACATCAGTCCGGCACCCGTTCTGGCAACCACGTTTTCAGTTCGAAGCGGTCAGCAGATTATATCTAGCTCGCAAGACTCGAGTACACTTGGATGCATTTGCGCAAAGCTCTGTCGGGAGAACTTGCGTACAAGCCAATACCGCACGCACTCTACGACTTCGTTAGCGTTGCGTGATACAACACCTCTCTTTCCGCTCTCACCTTTCTTGAAAGGATCTTTTGGGGATCGCCAGCACGGCGAGTCGCCACGATGATGGAGACATATCATGGCCATGTCCGGTCTCCCGCGGATGCAATACTCTTATTCGAAGCCTGCCGATTAGGGATGTTACCTCGGGTACAAAGGCGATTGTCGGAGAAGGAACGACAGTCGATTAAATCAGGATCGGTTTTTGTGTGGGATGAGCGAGAGGCAGGGATGAGGAGATGGACCGACGGGAAGTCATGGAGTGCTAGCAGAGTGTCGGGTAGCTTCCTCACATATCGGGAAATGGAAGGCAAGAGAGGTGGAAACAATTTCGCGCCACCGGTTACGGCCCCGCAAACACAGGCGGCCCAAGGGAGGAATGGCAAGACTCCGGACAGCCAGCGATGGAGCGATTCGGATATGGAAATGGGGGAGGATGGCCCGGATGGGTATAGATATAAGCCAGACGGCTTGATGAAGCAGTCATTCAGCATCACAACTGCGAATGGCCAGCATCTTCACCTAATTAGCTACTACGCTCGATCGCACCCAACCGCCCAAGGACTGGTACAGCCAACAAATGACCCGATGCTAAACAAGATCCGTCCGCAGAAAGGCATGTACCCAGAGTCGACAGTTCATGAACAGCAAAACGTGCCTATGGTGTCGCAAGGTCCCATGAGCGGGGGGACATACTCTCCTTCACCTCATAGCCTGCCCGCTGTCCCCACCTCAAGTTATCCAACGTCCGGAGCTGCGAACCCCATCGGCTATGGATGGCCACCAACCCCAATGTCAACGCCCCCTACGAGTTATCCCTCGGGACTTTATGGATCGACAGCACAATTGCCACCGCCTCCTGTTAATGCTACTCCATCTCCATCACCATATAGCCAACACAACCCTCCACAGACGTCATCTGCCCCAACAATGAGTATTTTTGAACGGCCGCCTCCTCCAACATCAGAAAGCAGCTTACCTCGTCCACCGCCTCCACCCGCACACCGAGGCACGATAGCACATTATCACCAACCCCCACAGCAACTCCCGCAATATGTCGCAAACCCGTCACCCAGAGTTGCGCAAAGCGCATTGATTGCCCAGCAGCAGGGCCAATATCCCCAAGCTTCTGCTCCGCCGTCTTTCATTACGGCGCCTAGATTCGTATCTCCACTAGCATCAGCAGCAAAACCAGCCCAATCTATGACGACCTCTCGAACTCCACCAGCTTTGGAGAAGTGGGATGCTAACCAACTCCGCGAGCCAGCATCACCAGGGGGCGGCATTCCGAGCGTTGGCCAACTCATGATGGGAAATTGCTCGTCCGAGAATACTGGGAGCCAGAGAGGCGATGCGAGCCGACTAGGCAGCAGGAGTCCTGGTGGTTCACAAAAGAATCCAGGTGTTCCGCAGGATATCCCTAGTGAGAAATTGGGATTTAGAGAAGATATGAGGGCACTGAGAGTCTTGGATCGAGTATTTGCTGCATAAGGAAGAAATCACGACCTTTCGACGATTCGATACTGCCGCGGCATTTCGTTCTTCAAGCGCATTCTTTTGCTGATAACGACCACCTTGTACGGATCCTCTCGCGGCTTTCCTTCCCCCCCAAATATATACTATCACCAATGGAGAAACTACGGCGGGGCTATGTGTTACGCTTTTTCTATTTTTTTTTTTTTGGCCCAGGAATGCTGCGTTTCTTGTACACGGGATCGTATCCCTTGCGTATCACTGGAGGCAGGCAAGGTCTTTTACTAGAATGAATTTTTGGGGCCTAGGAAATTTAGAATGCCGTCGGATTCTTTTATGACTAGTTTGTTTTCCTGTCCCCTTCTTCGGCGGACTATTGATTACAATGTCTATTGGGGGGTTACGAGCGATTGGGTACGGTGGGAGTTTCTACTATTTCATCTTTTTCCTTTGGGTTGCTGTTTGTGGTTATGGATACAATAGGTACGGCGTATGTCTTTTTTGGTATGGGGTCTATGACGGAAATTTCCTTTTTCAGGGGAAAACAAAAAGATAAACTGGAAGGGCTTCAGCCGTCTGCCCTTACCGATCCGAAAAAGTTCTTGTTTATTCTCTGTCTTCACCCTCGCTATTTCCCTTCCGCACGTAAAACTAGTGGCCAAGGAAACCGGGGAGTATGTATTAGGTGATAGCCTTTTACTGCCAAAACCCTGCTTCCTATGCAAAACAAGCAGTGCTGCGCAAACCCATTCATTGGCAAACGGCAACAGCGGGGGCGACGTGTCGTTTTGGAGTATCACTTTTCACACTGAACGTTTTGCAGCTTTGAAAAACAAAGCAAACGGACTCTCAAGGCGGGTGGAGGAGAGAAGGAAAAAGAAAGCTCAAGAAAAAAAAAAGCGCCACCTTCTTATCTAGGGATGTCGAGATGTCTAGATGTCTGACATGCATAAGGACGCAGAGCTTGGCACTTTTATTTGAGCAGTCGTTACGTTTTTACACACAGGCCAGGGGTTAGTTACACAAACGCAAGCAGGGGCGAGATTTGTTTCGTTTCGAAGGCCTTGTGATCCCGGCTGGGCAGCAAAGAGTAGGAAGAATAGGGCAGAAGGACGGGTGAAGGAGACATCAGAAGGAAAAACGGCAAATTTGCGACTGCGGGCGAGCGCGGAACCCGCCCCCTGCAGTGGAATGAGAGGGGAGGGGACAAGGCAAAATAAAAATAAAGTAAATTAAAAATTAGGGTTGGAGCGGGGAAGGTGCTGCTGGAATTGGGATGTGGGGGTACTTTTCTCATGGAAACTGGGGAGAGGGGAAGGGAGAGAGCAGCGTTCCTGGAATGATAGGCTGGGTGGGTGGATGCATGGGTGAATGGGTGAGCAGAGTAGGATTGGCAGGTTACGTTTACGTTTGATGGCAGATGGCTGATGTGGGGTTGGGGAGAATTGGCATAGGGCGAAGGATGGTTTCTATTTCCGCGAAGATCGCCTCACCGATGTTCCCAAGCCACCAGGGCCTCAATAAACGAGCAAGCAAGCCAGGCCGTTTTACTTGATCACCATACATACGTATTACTCACGGCTTTTTCGCTCGGGGGGAGAAGGAAGGGTAGGCATTTCGGGAACTTAATTAATAAGCATTTGTATGGGGTGTGCCTATGTTATGTACACACATACATACACCCATACACTCATACAGCATTCGTCATCCGCGATCGGGGGGTAAATGTTAATTGTTTTTTTTTCTTTTTTTTTTCTTTTTTTTTCTTTTCTTTCCCTACTGGGCGCGCGAGGGTTCTTGTCGTATATATGATACAACAAAGCCGGAGCCGGACAGCGGGGTGCAGCCATGAGATTTTTTTTCCTTCTTTCCTTTATAGGCATATATATATACGTATGTATGTGTAATGTGTATGTATATAGATGCTACGCGATGACGGTAAGGGTCAGGGTCGCGGGGTCGAAATTCTTCTAGCGTGTTAGGTATATGTGTGTGTATCTGTGTATATGTATATATATAATATGTGTAGCTTAGAAATGAATAGGGAAGTTGCGTACTTTGTGGGCGTGTGTACGCTGGGTAAGGAAGTCTTTGAAAGTAAATAAATAAATGAATAAACAAATAAAACAATAATAGAGAAAGAAAGAAAGCAGGGAATGAAACGGAAATAAGAATAAAATATAAATAAAAATCCCCACCCCATATTTTTGCCTATATACAGAGAGTAGATATAAATATACACACATAGCGCATAACAACAACATATATAACACACATACCCGCCCACAACCCACGCTTCCCCCAACCCCAACCCCAACCCCAACCCATCAATCCCCACTAAACTGCTAAATTAAGCAACGCGCAACATCCCAACCCCGGGGGTGTGTGTGGGGAAAGAAGCATAACATGCCCCAATGTAGAGAAAACGACAACCAACAGGCCCGAGGTTGGGTAGGGTAAGATGAAGCGGGGCAGGATAAGGCAGGACAGGATAAGGCAAGGCAGGATAAGGCAGGACAGGAAAAGGACAGACAGGACAAAGTGGGGTATTGTGGGCGAACGAATGAGGGGAACCACACCCCTACCTACTACGTCTTCCACATCCGCGCGCGAGAGGAAAAATAGAAACTATATGTGTTTTTGATATAGGTGTGGGGGGAATCGGCGTATCTGCCTTATTTCGTCTCGTCTCCTGCTTTGGGGGTGGTTGTTCGTGCATTGCATACTACGCATACACACACACACACACGTACGCGCGCATACATCCATACGTACATACACCCCATACGCCCATACACACACCCGTACACCCATACATACACCCATCCATCCATCCATACATATACGCACCCATACACCCTACCCATACGCCCATCCGTCCAAATATATACGCACCCATACACGAACCCATACACCCATACACAAAACTCATACACACGTACACACATGTGTGAATATAGGTATAAATATATATGCAGACTCGCTCGTTACTGCGCGGAGGAAGGAAGGAAGGAAGGAAAGGCGAAAAGCGGAAAGGTTTTTTGTTTTTTTTTGGGGGGGGGGGGGGGGTTTGATTTGGTTTGGTGGGTGGGTGTGGGTGGCAGACGAGCGGGTTGGTGGTATTGAAGAGTGGAGCTGGAGGGAGGAAAGGGGGAGGTGGAGGTGGAGGTGAAGTGGGTTACCATTCTTATCGGGGTTGGGTTTGGTGTGATATCGAGAGAGGAGATAGAGGGAGAAGGAGAGAGGAGGGACGAGCAATAAAAGGCTCGTTTCAAATTGGTATTTCGATTTGGTTACATACCTCCTCCTCCCCCCTTCCCTAAACCTCTTGCCATGCAGAACACATGACGGTAAATTCACTCTCCTTGATATGGTATTACACACCACACATATCAGTTTAAAAAGAGCCACCACCGTCAATCGGTCAATACCTCCCTCCTAGCCAACCTAGTCCATCAGAATAACCCCAGAATATCTTCATTAGCCTTTTTCTGCTGCTGTTGTTGTGGCGGAGGCTGGGATGCCGGACCACCCAAATCCAAATCCCCAAAGCCGTTCATAATATCCGCTGTCCCTCCGCTCCCGCCAAATACGCCCATCAGATCGTCGAGGTTCTTGTTCCCTGGAGAAACTACTGGGGGTGAGACAGCACGCTGCGGTGTACCTGCTAACCCTTCTAGACCCGACCCTAGGTCATTCTGCGATGATGCGGGAGCAGCACCGTCAAAATCGATGTCTAGGAGATTCTCGGCGTTTTGCGAGGTACTACCTGAGGTTGTGCCGGCCGCTGCAGCCGCAATTGGGTTGTCACGGGCATTTTGGAGTTGTTCCCTAATTTTTTTTGCGGAATATGTTAACCGTGGATCAGGTCTTACTACATGGGTCTAAACTCGTGCAGGGCATCTAAATGGGGGAAGGGGTTAACGAGATAGGGGAGAACGCACTCGATAGCCGCTTTCTGGACAGCATCTGCACCAAATCTCCCCTGTCCAACAAAGGTCTCGGGAGGCTTGTGGTATACGGATGCGAGCGTCGATATTTCGTTGAGAAGTTGTTCCAATAGTGGAGGAGAGAGAGATTGGATCGTAGTAGAAATTGGAGGTTTCTCTGATAAGACAATGTTCTGAAGTCTGTGAGTGCCCCGTCCACAAGACTTACAGGTGGGCAATGCCGCCTTACCTTGGCAATCTGCGGGTCGCTTGACAATAACCGCCAGTAAACGTACGCTCGGTCTCGAATATCAGGATTATCGTTCTCCGCTGTAGCTTGCTGTAAAACCTTTTGAACAAGTCCCTGCGATTGGTCCGGCTTCTTTAAGAAGAGCTTGACAACTGCCGTAAGGATTTGTAGTTGTACCTGAGCTGCGTCAACACTGCCACTGCGGTCGTCTAAGGAACCATCTAGAACCAACCTGTGTAAACTCCTCCATAAATCCATCAACAAATCCAGATAATATTTCGTCGGCATTGCTTATCTTTTCGGCGTATTCCCCAACAATCCAGATCAGGGACCCCCTCGCATTGGGTTCGTCCAAGTCGTCTATGCATTTGCAAAGTGTTGGAATAATCCCCTCGTAGCCCGGATATCTCCTGAAAATATCCTTGATCACAACCACCGCCTCTTGAACGACATAATTGACCTTTGTGGCAATGAGATCTAGGAGTACATTGACACACTTTTCACTAGCTGCGCTAATCTTGATGGCTGCCTGCCCAATCGCTTTAACAGCTCGGCGCACAAAGTCCATATCCACTTCTAAAGCATATTCCTTCAGTTCTGCCAGTAGTTGGTCCACATTCTTTTCATTAGCGATTCTGACCATTATCTCTAGTTTCTCGAGTTTGACGTATGGAGGGTCATTATATTTGCAGAAAAAAACGCGTAACTCTTTGCTAAGAATATCGGGTTGCTTTTGGAGAAGTAGATCGATGTTGCGGAGAGCGACGTATTGAACCTCCGGTGCCGATGATACAAGGGTAACTATTATCAGTCAACTACAAGCATCCCTATTTAGAAGACCATACAAACCTAGCGGTGGAGCCATCTTCCGTAAATACTGTCTTGCAAGGTCTGGGTTGATATTCTTCATGTGCAGAAAGACAACTTTAACAGCAGCCAACACAACACTGGGGTTGACGTGCTGGAACTGCGGTGATACTCTTTCGCAAATGTGTTCAGCCTCTTTAATGTCCGCAGCATGATAATTAGCCAGTGTCGACAGGATTGTGACTCTTCCCCACTCGGTACACTCATTTAGCGCCATTAGCAACTTCTTTAGAGTCACTGGCGTTACTTGCAATGCCTTGGTCTCCGGTGCTGCCTCGGTGATCTCTGCGAGCGCTGTAACAGAATTGGCGACGACCATGGGGTTCGAGTCCCCAATCATTTCTTGTAGGGTCTCGAGGAATCCGTTTTCTAGGCACATTGTAGGGTTTAGGTCAAAAAGCTTAGCGACACATATGGCCGCAGTTTTGCGAACGTAAGGTGACTCGTCCCGTAGAGTCTTGCGTAGTGGTTCGTCCATATAATCCACCATCTTGTCTACTCGAATACACCCCATTGTTCTTATTGCAAGTGCCCGGACCAGCGGATTCGGATCTTCAGAGTCTTGAACGAAAGTATTCACGGCAAGGATGCATAAGTCGGGATGAGACTTTGCGTAGTTCCTACTTCTACATTAGCAGGATGCGCCTTGGACACTGCCGCGGGTTTCACGAACATTAAGTAGAGGTATACTAGTTTCTTCTGGTCGAGATCCGCGGTTGCTATATTCTTTAAAACGTCTGGAAAGAGGGCCGAGACATCTTTCCCAAGGGTCATCGACATGATAGTCTTCTGTATAGCCTCTTTCCTGCAATACCGTCAGGACATCTCTCACGGCCTTTGTTACCCAAGGCCGGACCAATCTCACCGTTCGTAGCTATACTGTGAACTAAGCCCGTTGCGACTCATGTCAGCCTAGTTCTCCAACAACGCGAGGCCGAGAGTTTGTTTCGTGGGGGGTCCTACACCAATCCGGCTCTTAGCTCGAAGGTTTCTCCTTTCCGAGGCACCGCAAAGGCACCCCGGATCCTATTAACCGCCATGTTTCTAGTGGGCGTCGAGGCACAGAGTTAATGTAACCACCCAGTCTGTCGTGCTCGGGGGCTCGTGAGGCTTCGCGGGAATCTAGAATAACTGAAACCTCCACGAATGTAAGTGGACTCTCCTTGGACTGTGTCTTTGTCAGGGTACAGACCTTTGGCAGACACAGAAGGTGGGTATTGTAAGAGCCCAGCTCTTGGGCGGAGAACAGTAATTGAGGTTCGGTGGTGTAGTCGCCCCGCCAAGGTTATCAAAATCCGCCCTGATCTTGCACTAATCTGGCGTGAGCAACGCCGCCCTGTGCTCGCGCGAGCTGGGTGAGTTTTAGGTGAGCAAGGTAAGCTCCGTTAATCCCTCAGCCGTATTCCGGCTTAAGCCTCCTACCTATTTTATAGAAAATAATAGGTATGAGGTTATCCTACAGCCCCTAGCGCCGAGCTGGGTCTGGCAGGCTGACGTCGAGGCCCGGCATAGTCATACCTGACAGTTTCTCGGGGTTCTTGTTGAGCCGCATTGATTGATCGCGACGCACTAGGTCTTTATTTCACTCTTGCCTTTGAATGGATGCAGACGAGAATTTTCTTTTGCTAATAGAAGAGTTCCACGCTAGGAGAAACCTCGACACCTCATTATTACACTCCTGATCCGAACTCTTCATACCCTATTTTCCCATCAAACCATCATCGCTCTATCATAGAACCATTTGATATTGGAAACGAATCTACCTGTTCCCCCAAATCTGAAATCGGATAGGTACCAGAATGTGACTCTAGATGGAGAGAGGCGAAGGTAGGTGTCTCAGTGCTCTGGCTATTTTGTGAACCGATTTCGTCCCTGTTGAGAATTTCATGATTGTTGGATCGTCTGTGAAAAGCCCTTCTCAGCTTATTCCTTATATACAAAATTGAACATATATGCATGAATTTGATATCTCTATTCTTTCATACTTGTCACTGATTTAGCCTGATCACTGAAACTTTCAAGCTTCTTTCTCATCCTAAGCAATGCCTCTCTTAGTTCCTGAATTTTCTTCATCGACTTCAATTGTCTGTAGGTGTTATCAGCTGGTTCAACTTTGTTGTCTAGCTCCTCCTCTAGTAGGTGGACATATTCCTCCAGGTAGCGGACATATGATTTCTTCTCTTCGTAGCAGAATTTACTTGAGGTACAGTTTTATATAAGCTTCTTCGCATGTTGATCACAGGAAGCAGTTTTCATTGGGAGTGACACTGCTATACAGAACAATAAGAGAATGAAGAGGAAGTTCAGGAATTATTCTGACTTTTGATTCATTACCCCTTCTTTTTCCTATAGAATATATGAGTCTTTCCTAGTACTCAATGCCAACTTGTACTCCCGTTGACCAATCAAAAGAGACCAACTGACCGGGGTAGGAAAATTGGTGTTTGGTTCGACTGTGGGATTAGATTGGGTCTCACTTGCTTCATTAGTACAGGAGGAGGATGCTGCTAGAGGAGTACTTGAACTGATATAACTTGGAATTATTTAGTATACCTCCGCCTAGATAGTCAATACCTCTTGAGTCAACAATATTCCTCTACCTCGAACCCTCACCAACTCTGGGGCCTGCATGGACTTAATTAGTCCAGCCACCGTCCAGAAGTTACGATTATAACCTCGTGCCACAGGAGAACCGCTATGGAGTCTCAGAGTTGCAAGTGATGAATAGGTTCCTATTACCGAATGTGTGGACATTCCTGTCAATGTTGCTGGAGTCAAGATGATGGTCACTGCATATCTGACTAGTATCGGAGTCACTTATGACCTATTGTTGTCTAGAAGATGGATGGAGCCTGTTGGGGCAGAAGAGAATTTTCAACGTCATTATTTTACTATCAATGGTCCTAAGGGAGAGAAGTTGGTAGTTCCGCCTACCAAGGAAGATATATTTACTGATTATGGGTGGACACAAGAAGAGTTGGATGGAAAGATGACTGAAGAGGAGATAGAAGAAGTGTTAATCACATTTTGCCCCTCGACGGTCGCAGATACCCATATCTGTACTATGCGGTGAAGCTTCAAGAGGCAGTTGAGAATCTTCAGCAAGATACTCAATCCAAGAAAGCGAAAGTGTGGTGCGCTCGTTTTCTTTCTGGTTCCATTTATCTGGCTAGTCATTCACTTCCTGCCCGACCGGCAGAATTGTTTGGTGGTGAGAACCTTCAAATCACTGTGAAATTCAATACAATCGTCAGAGGCTTATACCATACGTGAGAGGGGGAAATACTTCTTATTTATCATGCTTTGGCTGGTACGCGAGCCCCAGTTTCATGTTTTCGTCTTCTAACACTAGGTAGAACGAAACTGCGCTCTTAGCACTATGTCAGACTTGGGTGTTGAGCCACTCATGGGCTTTGCTCACGGTGTGGTGGAACGCATGCGGGACTCTGTTCCAAACATCGAAATCAACTAGCCTCTGCTAGACCCGGCCCTACACCTAAGCCAGTTGATGAATTTCGAGTATGTACCCTTCCCCTTCACCACTATATGGGACTGAAGTTCGTCAATAGCTATTCGGTGGTGTGTGAGGCACTTCAACTTCCTCCCCTAAATCAGCCATTAGTGTCTCCAGCTCAATCAGTATGGTACTTGGGCAGTACTCTCCGATTTCAGCCTTTAAGATCGTTGGCTGAAGCTGACCTATCCCATGCCTCCGACACTACCACCAGACAATTCGAGGACTTGCAACCGGGGACACCTTTCGAAGGTTCAGGTTCTTTAACTGGTAGCCTATATCCAAAATCTGGGATTTAAGAGAAAACCGGCTGAGCCGGTTGTCCGAAGGGTTCTGTTACCTATAGCAGTGCTTCATGGTGTTATGTGGGCGGCTGAACCCAAGAGTCGCATTTTCGCAGCTACAAAGCGGTCGATCACTTCCTGAAGGTGACTGTACAGCCTCAGTCCGGCCATTTTTCTGTGTAGCGGCGCTGATCATACGCTTAAACGGTAAGGGGCGGGTCATCAGTTTCTGTTGACAGCAAGGCTGACGAATCACCCTGTACCCCGCGTGTCGGCTCTTACCATAAATTCCCGAGCTGAATTCTCAAACAATACACTGCAACCTATCAAATTCAAGACTTGTGTATGGGTTAGCGGCGAACTCGCCGGTGTGTTCGCTGCTGGGGAGGGGTCACATCGGGGCAAATTACTACCGTCGCCGCAGAGCTATAATACGGGCCATGATTTAAATAGGCCAATCATAATTCCTGGAGCATAATACGAAAGTCGATGGGTTTCTCTCCTGTTACATAATACCATGGGAATGTGGAAATGGGTCCTGGGCAAGGCCTTGGCTCAAGAGAAAGAAAGTCCATGGTGTCCAGGCGCAGCAGAATAAAATATATTGTTGCAAAAGGGGGTTCATGGGTGTACCCGAACTGAAATAATATGGTATCCGGCGAGGGGCGTAACTGATGGGAAAGGAGGGCTAGAGTAGATATAAAAAGTCTTCATCTCTCCTAGTTATCCACGATATCCAAACCCGCATCCCTCCTCAAACCAAACTCCACAATCGTCTCTTCCAAAATCTCTAAACTGCCTCCTATCCACCACGCTCCAACCATGAAGTTTCTTGCCTCCCTCGTACTCTTACCTCTCGCTGCGTTTGCAGGGCCAGTCCCCGAGCCTAGCGCATCGGCCACCAGTCCGGCGAGATTCGATGCCGTGGCTGCTGCTAAGCAGCCACAGACGTGCGCCATCAACGGCGAAAACGTGAATTGCAGGTTCCATGCAAGAACTAACAGTGATGTTATTCGGCAATTCGATCACGGAAGTGTCATCTTCAGCTGCAATACGAAGGGCCAATGCGTCACGATTGGTGGGGTGACAAACTGGTATGGTTCCATGAGTGTCGCGACTGAGACTTAGGGTGATTGATCTGATAATCCATAGTTATTGGGACTACACGGAGCAGGACGACTGCTTCGTGTCAGCCTACTATACTGGTCCAAACTGCAACCCGAGTAAGTAGTCTAATTCTTTTTTTCTAAACTGGCACTCGCAACGGAATCCTAACATCTCTAGAAAATCTTCCGGATTGCGGCTTCTCCTAGGCTGTTTGGGGAATCTGATGCCCGATGCGATACTTTGCGATAATGGCAGAGTTTAAGTCTTGTTGTCGTACAGCTATTTGGAGAAGCAACAATAGGAGAGGAGGGGTTGAAGCTATCATTTTGATTGAGTTGTCATTCTCTCGAGTCGTATCCTGTTTAACTATCCATTTGATATTGGATCAATTATAAGGGGGGACTGTCCCTCGTTTTGCTGAATCCCGTAGATAAAAAAGCTCCGTCACTTGCAATAGCTGAGAATATGTATTACCGTTGCCTTATTGCCAAGGTTATAAAAATGCGCCCCCGACCTCCCCCTAGTCTGGCGGGTGAGCGACGCCGCCCTGTGCTCGCCCGAGCTGGGTGAGTTTCAGGTGAGTACATGTCAGAGTCGCCTTCTACAGGGACTCCAGGGCCGTCGTGGCAGTGTGATGCAATCGGACTGTGAGAAGGCTATTGTATAATGGGCAGCGAGGGGCACGAGCATGCAAGAGTCAATGTAATATATTGAGTAGCGACTGACTGAATTAATTCTATCTACTGCTGGAGCTGGCAGCGCCTCTTATAGGCATCTCGAGTGTATCGCCACCATGGTGGCGATGTTGACAAATTCCTGCGCGAACCACCTCGAAGGTTCACCATGCTGCTAGGACCATTAGTATTGCATATGGTGGCACCGCAGCACATCTACAACAAAGGCCGCCGCTGCGAGAATGGGTTCTACACCGAACGCAGGTGCGAGAGTAGGCTATCTAGTGGGTCGTCGCCTACCTGATAGCTGGAGTGCTAGGTGCAATGTGCAGCGGTGGAAGGCAATGAGGATGATTCTAGAGTAGAATAGAGCTGATCGCTGACCTCTTCGCGAGGTTAGCCGCATAGCTACAGAACCGTGCCATAGGTCTCCAACCGACGCGTGTAACACGCAACCCTAACAAACCAACAAGCTCAACAATCCGATGCCACCATAACGCAAAACAAATCGTCAGGAGTTAACTCCCGTTGAGCAAGCCTATTTAATAGGCAGGCAGGATGCTGGTGAAAGTTTCAATCAAATTTCTCTTGAAACGGGGGTTCTAAAAACTACTGTAATTGATATAGGCAAAAATGCTAAAGAACGAGGCAATATGGAATCTCTTCCACGAAGTGCTTTATGTAAAACCGACATTTTATATTAACTACAGATTATATCGCAATACTTGAAAAGGTTCAAAAAATTGAAGAGTATTTTTAGTAGAATTGCAAGTCAACTTTCAACCAAGTTTGTCATGTCAAACTATTCAATGTCAATTAAAAGAAAACAATATCAAAAAATGGATTGCAAAAGGACGACTCTTATTAGGGGAGGCTTGTAGGACTTATAGTCTATGTATCATAATTAGAGTCCGTATAGAGGTTCACAAGCTAGTAAGAAGTTTATGGATTATATGATGAACTTATGAGATATAATTTATGCTAAGGCTCGTGATACAGCTCATGGTGAGGCTCATGGTGCAGCTTGTGCTATTCATGACAAATCATGTTTTACTTATGAATATCTTATTCAGTTGATGCTATCCCAACACTTTTGTCCTTCACACTCCCGTGTTCTTGGATAACAGCATCCTGTGATGAAAATTTTTTTTCAACTAGTATCTGAGTTCCAAGAACATTTGTAGCATTATAATGTATCCGTTTCCGTCAATAAGTGGTTATTCGATTTCTTGGGCGAATAGCGGATCACGTTATCACCTGCTTGCCTTCCTAGCTCCCAACTTCTAGTCCCACAGGGAAAGTTTGAATGCACCTCCGCAGCACAGCTTAGGTGTACCCGAACCTTCTGCGTCCGGTTTCCAGTTAGGGCATAGTATGACGCTATGGGTTCAAGAGAATTGCCCCACCATGATGGATAACCCCTCGAGGTTCTCCTACAGTGATATTTGCTTATTCTTGCGAAGTGTCTCCCATTGGGCGGGGGTGTCCCATCGGCCAATGATCTCTTCCGAATGGAAATCTTCCGGTTGGGGCCCGTTGCTCTTTGGAGTGGTGTTTTACGGCAGCGGGCAAGACTGAATTGCTGACCTGGCAATGTGGCTGTGCTAACCCAACCTTCAAGGTCTTTTAACAACGTCTTGGCCTTAGCATCTCGATGGTTCCCACAAAAGGCTGAAGCCGCTTATCACCCACTATGGGTGCGTGATGCCGATAATGGATCCCCTTAGCATCACTGCGTCAATCACCGGTATCCTCATAGCAGCGACTCAAGTTTCAACTCTTTTAGGGCGGATCAGAAATGCTCCCGATTCATTCTCGGCCGTTCTAACAGAGATGGACCATATCAAACTTGTCTTTCGCGCGCTACAGAGTTTCCTTGACAGAGCATCGAGAGTGCCAGGGGGACGCTCTGTACTGATCCAGCTTGAAGATGTCGTTGTAATTCTAACGCAGACAGTGCTTGTGTTCTCCGAGCTGGAAACCTTGATTACATCGCTCTCAAACCCAGGTAGAGTCTCATACTTGCGCCGCCTAACATTGACACGACTGGAATCGGGTATTATGCACCTTGTAAACCAATTGCAAAGACACAAGGCGTCATTGACACTCCTATTACAGATAATTCAGTGGTAAGCATGGAAATTCTGATGTCCCGACTTCTTGGCCAGATCTAATTTCATTGTTTCCTAGCGACTCGGACCTTCGGGCGCGGGAATGTGCCGAAGACTTACAGCGGCACATTGAACAAGAGGTGGAGCTGAGTTCAGACCTATCAAGACGACTGAATAGTCTCCAATTACCGGGGGATACTATCGGACTTGAAAATTTGAGCCATCGAAATGCTGACGGCCGTCGGGGGTTCAGAGACTCAGATTCTAGATCTGTGACACCGACTCGGGGCACGCCGCCCACCCAAGATTCCCTATTGAGTGATCGTGGAGGTAGCAATTTAGGGGTTCCCTACCGAGACCCCTCTATAAAGGAATCATTTGACCAGGTCTTGGCTACTTCAAGAGTCTATAACAGAGTGAGGGACAGAGAGGTCGATGCGGTGACTTCAGTGTCAACCACTAGGTCTCGGGCGTGGTCTATCCTCTCGGGGTTGAGCCTCGCAGAGATATCCATCATTTCTGTCATCAAATTACCATTACACGAGCCTGAATTGATTCGGTTCAGACGACTAGCATCACTGCCGTTGACCGAGCCCCGTAGGCTCATTGAAGATCTTGTCTTCCCGGAACTCTCTGAGGGATTCCAAAAGCACTATGGCCTCATGCACGGCCTCATGCTATATTCAGAACCCCCGAGTGTGAGTGCTTTGAAGAGAATAGGGCTCGATCTTAGGCTTATACGCCGTGATCCATCTAATTCGGTCGTTGCCGGCCCACTTAGTGATGATATGGTATGTATCAAGGTCCAATGACAGGCACGATAAGTATTTAATCTAGTGGTAGTCTTCCTGGAAGGGGGTAATCTTGGGTCCTGTAAGTTTTACCATCTGTCTCAGCCTGCATTTTTGACCACTGATCTAGACTGGTACTCCATACTCGAGAGGTATATTCTTTTTGTCGATATCCTTTCCTCATAACTATCCTCGGTATCCTCCAAGAATCATATTCACTACTAGCATTTATCACCCAAACATCGACTCCAGAGGGCGAATATCCTTAGATATTTTAGGAGCACATTGGTCTCCTGCATTTTCGATCACGTCAGGTAAATAGCTAAAGCCTATTTCTGTGTAAACAGAGAGCTGAAATTCCCAGTTTTGCTTTCAATCTGTTCTATTTTGGACGATCCAAACGTTGATGAACCCCTCGTACCGGAAATTGCCTACGTCTACAAAAATGATCGGTGTCGTTATGATGCAACAGCGCGAGAGTGGACGAGAGAGTATGCTATGACGATCGATGGGGACTGCTTTAGTCAAGCTCCAGAGTAGCTGCGACAGAGAACATCAACAATCCGTTAGTCTGGCATTGGAAAATCGAGACATATGTATCCTTGACTTGGCGACAGGTGCTTTTCGTGGCGAAGGATACAACTTCCGCATCTCTTTGAAATGGAGAATCAATCAGGCTGCTCATTGACAACACAGTCATAGGTTTTAGGTCGTTTTGTATCGTCTGGGTTTGGTTTTATTTCGAAACAACAATGTCAAGGTAGTGAAGTCTGGGTATTAGCTCCCGCAAAAGTTACATCTCCCATCGTCTATAGCTCGAGGGTCTGTCGATGTAACAGCTCATCTATTCAACAATAGCCATCAGAGCTCGGCTGGGCTCCCGGAGGCCTGGTAAACACAACAGCCAACGAGCGAGACCCCATAGGCCGATTAAGCCTTAGTATATACACTCCTCAGCCTCTCTCCATGTTCAGGCCTCCAAAATTCCACCCGGGGTCCAGCTTTTATTTTATCCCCACGACTGTGCTCCAAATCCAGCGCACCAAGATCTCAGGCAGAGAAAAAAAAAAAAAAAAAAGAAGACCGGTTCCGGGTTCTTTTCCGTGATATTAGCATCACTTAAACCATATTATCAGCCCCAGTCACTGAGTTGTTGCTCGGTGGAACTGAATCGTCGTCCCCTTGCTGCGATCCTGAAGCAGTGTTGGGCGACTGCTCTTGTGGTGGTGGTGGTACTAGGTTTCGGGTCCCACAGCAAGCGCGAAGCTTTCTGAATGCCGCACTTGCGTGGGTCCAGAGAAATCTGGCTAGGATCTCGATGAGCATTACCTCGTCCCTTTCGTTGAGACTGTCTCTGTCTATGTATGTTGGGGGGTTTCTTGGTTGGCTGTCGTTCTGTATGATGGTAGCGGTGGCATTCTGGCCGTGTGCGCCCGGTCCGTTGCCGTTCTGGTTGTGGCTGGAGCTGGACTGGCCACTGGTACCTGGGCGACCGCTGTCGTGACCTCTACCGTCTTCCCTACCACTATCCTGGCCGCTCCCATCCTGGCTAGCGCTGAACTGGCCACTGGCACCTAGGCTGCTGCCGTGACCTCTATCGTCTTCCATACTACCATACTGGTTGTTCCTATCCTGGCTGGAGCTGGACTGACCGGTTGCACCTGGGCGGCCGCTGCCGTGACCTCTACCATCTCCCCTGCTACCGTCCTGACGTTGTATAGGTATTGAGCAGCTAAAAATAATGATTGTCGCAGCTAGCAATGTGAATAAAATAAACCCCCCCTTGCTAATATTTTTCCAGCCATTCCCCTTGAACTTATAAGTGGTGCACATCTCTCGGAAACCGGAGTCTATCCGATCAACATATCCAATCTCATGCGCAGCATTACCCCTCACAAAATCCTTTAGGTCAATTTGAATCCTGGCAAGAGAGGTCTTAAAGAGATTGGCTGCCTCGGCTTTCCATTGGGATGGAGCCAGCGGTAACGAAAAGTATATCTCAAGTCTAGATTGTGCATCTAAAGCATTGCCTCCCCTGAACTTTATGGAATGACAGATTCTTGATCGGCGAAGGGCTAGATCTAGCATATAGTAGCCTATTTTTTCGATATGTTGTGAAGACTCTCGAGTGGGTTGATTAATGGTATTCCAGCAAGTTTTGCCGCTTGCATCGCAAACAGTCGTTTCATCCTTACATGCAAGGATTGTTGAAACTGGGTCGTCGTTATAGTAGAACGGAAAGCCTCCAAGTATTACTTCCTTGGTTGCGGGAAATATCGGATCATAGCGCTTTTCCATATGGAAGTTTAGTTGTGAGGAGACAAGTAATAGCGTCACGAGGCTTTTGCCATCAGGGTGGAGTTCAGGAATGGGTTTCCACGACCGGTCTTCGTCAACATTGCAAAATGTTCTAGGCAGACGATCAGTAGGAGTCATGTTGGGAGGACGAACTAGATAAAGGGGTGTGCGCCGTCACTCACGCAACGTCATAACCCGGTATTATTAGTTGTTTGTACTGAGGCGATACCCAAGTTAGGTTTCTGCCGTCGATCCCGCCGTAGTAATATTCGATTAGTCCATCGTTAAATCCGACGTATCCCGCCCTTTTCACAGGTGCACATGTCGTGGTCCGGTTGAACAAGTAGCCAGTTGGCACGTTAATGCCGAGCTTCCTAGAATCTACTAAGCCCGTGGTTAATGTGTAGGCTGATGACGGCCCTTCCAGACAGAACCCTTCCGCAAAAGGGCAGGCGACATTTTCTACCTCGTTGAAGGGGATATCCGGCGTGAGAAAGAAATTGCATCCATCAGTGCCTGGTTTGGCATTATAGCATCGCCTTGCGTAGTCACCAGCCTCTGCCTCTTGTCTATATTGAAATGAAGAAGCATTTGGTCCCAATGGGGTATTTGGATCGAGCTCCCACAAACCACAGTCCTTCGATTCAGATAGAACAACGGAATCCGTTGCAATCCGAGCAGAGAGTATGCCGAAAATCACGACGGCAAGAAATATCCCAGTGCATATGACTGCCGATACGACCATTAAGGTGGTCTCCCGCCAGCTTCTCCTTGAGTTACGGTTGCCAATAGCCCCAACTAACATTCTGACGGCTGTTTCCTCTGGTAATTTTCCCGCTTTTAAGATTCTTCTTACATCTGAGCAGTGTGTCTGAGGAGGGTTGGATGTCATTAAACGAGTGGTTTCATCTGGTTCGGCCACGAGACTCGTCTCATGCTCACGGTGACGGGTTTTATAGGACCAAATGCCGTCCAGTAGGCGTATAAACATGATATAGAGGCGTAGCGACGCAAGCGTAATGATAACCGCCAGCGCGCTTGCAAAAGCTCCGGCCGTGGATTCGGGGAAGGTCCATACGCTCTCTAAAATCGCTCGATTCAGTTATAGTCAGTACGTAAATGAGAGAGTCGGTGATCTTACGCCAAAACTGGGTGTGGTCATAGTCCGTCCAACCACCTTCGTGGACATCGGGAGTTCGCACCATATTCAAAAGGTTAAGATGGGTGATGAAGCAAGTGATGGTTACCGATGAGGGAAGAGAAACAACCTTCTTTCACAAGGCTGAGCGTATGCTGGAGCAGTAGCAACTAGCACAGAGCTCTCCAAACTCCAGGCAGTTGTAAATTTGGAGACGGTGCTGGGGGGTATTGTTAAAGATTTCATCAGCGCATCGGATGACACGAAAAGTAGACGGTCTAGGGCGCGCTGAAGCTTGCGAGTACAGTACCAGGATGATGGGCCAAAGTCGCGGGATTTTTATTCGCGAAACGCTTCTCCATTGAAGCCTGCGTTGGAGTTGTCCCGCTTTACCACTTTCCCCGCTACCAAGAGAACTTCGTCCCTTGATGGAGTTGCTTCGCTGTTTAACTTCATTCACCATGGATCACCTCCCAACAGTTACGGACCCAGCATGGCCACCGATAGATGTTCCATACCTATGTAAGGAAGGCTATGATGGCCGGGGGTTCTCGGGGTACCCAGGGCGCAGAGGCTGGAGTACGGATTTGTTTTTCAGAGGCACATTCCGACAAGATCCTAAATCTTGGGAAGATACGGCCTCCTTCTTGCAGGAATGGCTCTACTTTGGAATGTTGGCTGAGTTCCTCGGGTTTGCAGTCAAAGCAGATGATTTTATCCGCCGTACTGAAGACGGCCGGTGTATGATCACCACAGCTCTCCTCCACCAGTATCTAGATATCTGGCAACGCTCCTTCCAGCGGTTGCCTTCGAAGGCGAAGAAAGATTATCTATCCAGGATAGACGAATGCCGCAGCCAGGTCGTACATTTGTGCAACGCAGCTTACAAGCAGTACATCCTAGCTGTTTACCAACAGATGGACGAACAGGCGAACGTGGATTTGGACAACCCTAGTTGTCCTCTACCATTCGAAGTCATTTTATCAATCAAGATCTTAGGGGCAACCCTAGATGCGACGGGCAAACAGGTCTCGCGCGATTCCCGCTATTTTGCCTGGGGTGTCTTGATAATCGGTCGTGACCCTCTGACCGCAAGAATGGAGAGAGCTGGCTGGTGTAAGGCCGAGATTTCTAGGCTTATTGAAAATTGCCAAATGACAGGCGTGTATTTCGCCAGTTTCTTCCGTCGGTCTCAGTCGAAGGAGAATCACAAGGAATGCACGTTGGATAAGTGTACCGCCAATCACATCAACGAGACGGAATACCAGACTAAGCACACGACGGATGGCTGTATGTGTAGTCATCTCGGGCCTCCAATTGACCAGGTATGCTCTATTTTAGAAGGGGGTGGACTGCCTCTCATCTCATTGTCTGAAGTTACCGGAAATGGTGGGGTCGACGAAGTGAAAATGGAAGTTGTCGCCCATCGTTCCCCCCTACCTTATGTGGCTATCTCCCATGTTTGGTCAGATGGCTTGGGCAATGTTAACAGCAACGCCCTACCCATGTGCCGGTTAGTTCACTTGAGAGGCCTGATCAAGGAGCTTTATAAGGACAACCAGACCCTTGTAGCTGAGGTTTTGAAGCTAGCGAGAAAACCAGTCCCGCTGTGGATTGATACTCTGTGCGTTCCTTTGGACGAAAAGCATAGAAATTTAGCCATATCTAAGATGAGGGTCTCTTTCTTGAAAGCGGATCGGGTACTTGTACTTGACTCAGAGCTCCAGCAGTTGTCGTGTCGCGCCTCTGATGAGGAATCTATTATGAGACTTGGCTGCTCAGGATGGATGCGACGGATGTGGACGCTGCAGGAGGGTCGATTGGCGAAAAATCTTTACGCCAGGTTTGCTGATGGTTTTGTGGATCTCCGGAAGGTTATGTGGGCACTGGTGCGAAAAGGGTTCTCCAAAGGATATGGCTATCAATCTATTTCGTTGGAGGCCAGCAATTATTTGTGGGAGTTGTCGCCGGAGTCTGGTTCTACCGCAATAGGAGGCTTTAGAGGCCGCTCGACAAGTAAGCCTGAAGATATCCCCCTCTGTCTAGCTAGCTTGCTAGGGTTGGACACCGCTGCTCTGCTTAATGGTCCAAAGAGCTATAGGATGAAAAAATTACTCTTGATGCAAAAACGAGTTTTTGCTGAGGTTTTGTTCATGAAAGGACCGCGAATGCTGGGTGATGGCAACCGTTGGGTTCCCCTAAACCTGGAAACTGTACGTATTACGACAGATGTAGTAGGGGTGCCGCATAGCTTGGGATTCAAAACGTCTCTTCCTGGCTTCATTGTTGATCCACCTGGGGTCCCTCGCTTCCCGGTATCGTATCCAGACCTCATGTTCTGGCGGTACTTTATCTTCGAGGACACCAAGAATGCTCAAAGACAACAATATATAGTCCATTACGATAGTAGTAGTGACCTATCGGATGACGAGACGGGTTTTTTTTCTCCAGGAGATTCTACGAGGTATGCCTTCATACTGCTCGACACCAATTTTTCGCTTAGAAGGGTTAGCGCTGTGCAAGTCATTATCTACAAGGAAGAAGGAGGGGTGTTGTTGGCAAAGTATGACTGTAGGGCATCGATAGAAATCAGCTTTTCGCGTGTCGAGCCTGGATTAAATGGGACTGCGGATAAAGGAGAAAGGCAATATGATCCTGATATTTTTCCTGATGGGAAGGCGTTGATGGGTACTGCGTCAAGTACTGGACTAGAGCAAGTATGGATTGTGGGATGAAAGGAGGAGTGGTCATTTGATGGATAGAGATCGGTTACCCGGACAGGCGAGAGTCGAATGCTATACCTTGCTATCAACTTTTCCGCCGTAATTTGGCTTATTCTATGATGATCGGACATTCTGGTCTAGATACAATGGTCTCGCCTCCTGGAAATTTTGGATGAACTTGCGTTTTGGCAAACCGTGCTTCGAAATGGATCAGAAACGAGTGTTTCTTTTGGATGGCTACTCTTTATATCCCGGCCTCTCCCGACTAACTCTTTCACCTCCGAGTTTACTTGGCTGAAAATCTTTGAGGAGAAATAGGTGATACCGAAGGCATGCGGGAGCGGGGACTGGCGGGTATGTTTTTAGGACGATATCAGACGGATGTTGGCGAATGAACATTGGCCTTCTGTTCCGTGGGAAAGGGAATAGCAGATTGGCTTTCCAGGAGAGATCTTAGGATAATTTCCGAAAGTGAGGAGATTGCCACCTGGGGGGTTGGGAGTCCAGAATCATTAGGGGGGCTGAATGGGCGATGGATATCGAAGATGAAGTGGTAAGAGTTAGGGACACAGTGATGCACGTGACAAGAGCACTTGAAACGGCACTGAAATAATTAGAGCTACAATAGGCTCCGGCGTCAGTTGAGTGACTAAATGCCTAGCTCAGCATCTGAAGTCCAACGGAATCAGTGGACAGCGTTAGGCGTAAAGGGTGAGCTGAAAATCCCAAATCGTTGGAGGTGGCCCAGCTAACTTAGCTAAAGCGGCGTCACCTGGATGTAGGAAGCATTTTTAATGTCCTTGTGTCGCCAAGGAAAGTCTACCCCAGTAATGTAAATGCTCATCAATCCCCCATCGTTCATACATCCTAGGAACAAGTGGAAAGCCGTAAGCTTGTAGGAAATGGTGCCGCCTCGTGTCTCACACGCTTTATGGTTTTACTCTCGTCTAACACAGTGATAGTCTAACCTTCCCAACCTCCGGCGCCTCTTTGTCGAAGCCCGCACTGAGGCGGAAGAAAGTGCATATTCTAGAAATGCCGTAAGTGCTGGTCTCGAGACCCCTCCATGTGCTCATGTACACTTGATCTCAATGCTATCTTATATTCCTCCCTGGGTTCAATATTTACAAGGTTTTCTTAGTTCTATAATCTTGTCCTTTTTATGTCGTCGGTCGTCGTCTTTAGCGTCGTCGCCCAACGAATGAGCAGTGCTGGCAAGACTGCAATGTGACCCTAGGAGTTCGGCACCTACTGCGAAGGGTAGATCTACGGTACCCACTTCTGCACTGGACGGTATGACACTTTTATAGTTATAGGCTAGGTTGATGACTTTCAAACGGCGGTTGTTAATGTAGTTGGGACTCGCGGTGCAACAAGTGAGCATTATTTCATCCAAGAGTTGCGAATAGCAATATAGTACCCCTTTACATAAGACAGTTCTCATCAAGATACAGTGGCAATATGTCCCCGCCACCGCATGGAAAACTATTGTTAGACTATTCACGAGAGGGTCTAATTCTCTACTCTCCTTTACTCAGTTTCTTCCCCCCCGCTCCCAAGGAAGTCCAGCTCCCTTAAACCCCTCGCCAGCCTCCGCCTTGGCTTGGAGCAGGTTTCTTCGTCCTCATCCGCACAATCCCCCCATCTCCTTGCTCCGTCCTGCACCGCCTCTAAATCCGCCCTGAATTCACGCTCCTCCTTTATCTGCCTAGCTTTCTCTGCTGAGAATCGACCTTCCATACCAACATCCTTGAGCATTTGCTTGAGATGACTGATCTTGGACTTAGGTGTGGAATATGATGCGAGCTCCTTGGACCACGCTTTCCGGATGCCACATTTTAGAAGCCATGACTGAAGCCGCTTGACTTCAGCTTCTGGGGTACCATCGCCTTTGGGTACTGCCAGGGGGGCTTTTTGTTTTGACACTTTAGCTTTCGAAGCGGAAGTATCTGAAGGACGCTTCTTTCTCTTTGTCTTGGGTTCTTCGTCGATAACGACCGACATTTCGCTTTCAGAGGCACGTCCAGTGTCATCCGGTTTTAAAATATCACCCTCCGCTACTAAGGTTATGGCTATGCTCCCACCTTCTCTGCCCGTATTGCTTTCGCGTGATTTTTTTCCTAGTAACTTTTCGGCATTCTCCTTATCTCCACCCTTAGAGGCCATCTTTGCCTGACTCCGCCCATGGTTTACTCCCTTTGGCCCGCCATCCCCATCTTTCTCGACTATCCGCCTCTCCAGCTTGATAGCTGTGCCTCTGCCCGCAAGACCTTTCTCTTTGGGGGAATCTGAACCACCATCGCCGGCCGATTCCTCCAAGTCTGGGATTGGGACCACGACTTTCTTCTGCCGTTTCTTTGGCTTTGGGTCAACGGTTGGCGAGCTCCGTTTGACTCCCCGTTTCACGGCATCCGCTTTAATCGGCTTCTTTGGCAGTGCTGCATTTGCCTTATCGGTCGCACGTTTCTTCGGCGCGCTAGGCTTTGTCGCCGGTGAATTGGATGGCTTGTCGTTGCCCACTTCGTTTGCCGCGAACTGCGCATCCTGTTGGCGAATGCATCAGTCTTACCATGAACCGTCTTGACCGTGCAAAAGTGGCAGTGCAACAATGTATTCGCACGCCACACAACTTACCGCCTCAGCTTCTACAATTTCCTTACTCTTGGCCCTCCATTCCGGATGGCCCTTGAAGAAGTCCTCCGAGAGCTGCAGCTCCCTCTCTGCAGCAGCGCGGACACGCTTCACGGTCAGGTCGCTGAGGTCGCCCGCGTTAAATATGCGCCTGACAGCATCGCGCAAGGCGGCGGTCAGAGTAGCGTCGGAAGGCGTAGGGGAAGGAGGTGTAGGAGATGGCGACGGCCGTGATGACAGCCCTGAATCCGACATTATACGCGGGGCCTGTGTCGTGTGGCTCCCCGTTGTGGACGCGCTGACGAGACGAGAAGCTCTTGCGGCCCAGTTCGAGTGCGGAGTGTATGGAGCGTACGGCGCACTATTCACGTCCGCCAACACCCGACTCTGCAGGGTCGCTGCTCGTGTAACGCGGCTGCCCGTCGAGGCGGGTGGTTGGCTGGGGTGGTTGGCTAGACGCTTAGCGCGCCAAGGTTGCAAACCACCAACTTTGCGTCACAGGCACTCGGATAGCGAAAGTTGGCGGAATTTCAAGTACGGAAAGAGCGACGGGTTCCAAGCTCCTCCACGTCAACTGCCTTCCAATAAATACATAATGAGACCCTCCCCGTAAGCATTTCTCATTCGAGACTCGGACAATTTGCCAATGAGCGGGCTAGGGGCCGAATTGTTAGTGACCTTTATTCGCCTCATACTATCCCCTCTCGATCTCACTCCCCCGCCCTCGAGTTACTCCGTCTTTAATCCCTCATACTAGCAATCATGCCTGCCGCACTTCCCTCGCTCAATCCCGAGTCGAATCTGCTGCTCGTCTCCAACCGTCTTCCGATCACCATTAAACACTCTGACGATGGAAGCTACGACTTTTCTATGTCCTCGGGAGGCCTTGTTAGTGGCTTGAGCGGTCTCTCAAAGTCAACTACCTTCTACTGGTACGGCTGGCCTGGTCTGGAGGTTCCAGACGCGGATGTTCCGCACGTCAAGCAGAGGCTGAAGGACGAATACAATGCCATTCCAGTTTTCATTGACGACGAGTTAGCAGACCGGCATTACAACGGATTCTCAAGTAAGCCTCAGCCTCTAGGGCAGCCAGAGCTCAACCCGGTGCTAAACCCAAACAGACTCCATCCTCTGGCCACTCTTTCACTATCACCCGGGTGAGATTTCATTTGACGAGTCTGCCTGGCAGGCATACCGTGAAGCGAATCGGCTTTTCGCGAAGGCAATAGCGAGCGAGGTTTCTGATGGAGACTTGGTCTGGGTCCACGATTACCACCTGATGCTGCTGCCAGCGATGTTGCGTGAGGAGATTGGCAACACGAAGAAAAACATCAAGATTGGGTTTTTCTTGCACACCCCCTTCCCGAGCAGCGAGATCTACCGAATCCTGCCTGTGCGAAACGAGGTATTATTGGGGGTATTGCATTGTGATTTAATTGGGTTCCACACGTACGATTATGCTCGGCACTTTCTGAGCAGTTGCTCTAGAATACTGTATGACTTTCCTCTTACCCCTTTGTTTCAGAGAATTCTGTTCATTCACTAACATTATTCGGTTCCCTATAGAGGTCTTCCGACAACTCCCACTGGTGTTGAATTTGAGGGTAAGGTCGTAAGCGTTGGAGCATTCCCTATTGGAATTGACCCCGAAAAGTTCACCGAGGGTCTTAAGAAACCTGGGGTACAGCAGCGCATCGCGACACTCGAGCATAAGTTTCAAGGTGTGAAGCTTATCGTAGGGGTGGACCGACTAGACTACATTAAGGGCGTGCCCCAGAAACTCCACGCGTTAGAAGTATTCTTGACAGAGCACCCCGAATGGATTGGTAAGGTAGTACTGGTCCAGGTCGCTGTGCCTAGCAGGCAAGACGTCGAAGAGTACCAGAATCTTAGGGCGGTTGTCAATGAGTTAGTGGGCCGCATCAATGGCAAGTTCGGTAAGACCCGTCCTACTCAAATCATCTTTCATATGGGGTTTAAGCTGACAACGTCAATACAGGAACAATTGAATTTATGCCGATTCACTTTATGCACAAGTCGGTTTCCTTCGACGAGCTCATCGCTCTATATGCAGTCTCGGACGTCTGTCTTGTGTCATCCACTCGGGACGGCATGAACCTAGTCTCCTACGAGTACATTGCTACGCAGCAAAAACGACACGGCGTAATGATACTCTCTGAATTCACAGGGGCTGCGCAGTCTCTCAATGGCAGTATCATTGTCAATCCATGGAATACAGATGAACTCGCTAGGGCAATTCACGACGCCGTAACCATGGGAAAGGAGCAGAGAGCCATCAACTACCAAAAACTTGAACGCTATGTGATGAACTATACTAGGTATGTTTATGGAAAGCATAGAACATGCCCCAGTTCATACCATAGAATCTTGTTTTGTTCTTGCGTAGCTAACTAAACATGTTCGCTGTAGCGCATTCTGGGGCCAGTCGTTTGTTGGAGAGCTCAACAAAATATCGGAGCGGACAGTGAAGACGAAGATCAAGGCTCCTAAAGCACCCGAGATGGCAGTGACACGGTCGGTCGGTGTGGCCAAGTAGCTTACGTTGTGTGGGCATTCTAGCACTCAGCGGCTTATGGAATTATTTCCCCTTGCTTTTAATATCATGTGGATAACGGAGAATGACGCCTACGTCTCGGGAAACCGCATGCGAATTATTTTTGCACTTGCAGCAGCTTCTAACCGTAACCTTCTGCTATAGCAATAGACGGGAAATAAGATTCGAATAGCTTTGTTCTTTCGCTCGAGAGAAGAAAGGCCATTGCGTGCTCCCTTGCATAAAAACCGGAGTTTATTCTCCTTGGCGATTTTCTCATCCATCCTTTTCATGCTTTTATTCGGGCGGCGTCCTAGGAAAGAGGATGGGAAAGGAAAAAGTTTACAATGTGGTGACGTCATTGCTGTTTTATAGGGCTAGTTAACTAACTAGTGGAGTACAGAGTAGCTTATCTAACCATCTCTTTACTGGCTGGGATTTTTTTTTCTAAAGAAAAAAAAGTTGATGTAATAATAATAGTTCTGTAGATAGGGTGTGTGTGTGTGTGTGTGTGCGTGTCATATTGTAGATGCGTTATTTTCGATATGGGGGTTTCGATGCTCTCTTGTATGTATGGGCCGCAGGAGGAGGGGGATGTCTGTTTGTTGTTGGTGGTGTCGATGTGGTTGGTTTACCTGGGAGGCTTACTTTTCCCGCGAATATCTGAGGTCTTGTGAGGGATTTTGCTTTTTTTTGAGGTGTTTCTTTCTTTCTTGGTGGTGGTGGTGGTGGGTTGTACATGTATCATAAGTTGCTAGGTGGAAGGTCCTTGGACAGTGTTCTAGACTGGCTATGGGCTCCAAGTTGTGGATACTATTCTGGTAAAAAAAAATAGAGTTGCAATAGTGTGTGTAGCTTTCGACACTTTTTTTTTCTGCCTCCCCAACGGGAGGAGTTCTACTAGAGACTGGATTTATGCGGGTTTGATAGTCATCTCTTGATTTGCGTCTTGGGCCCCGTGGCGTGTGGTATCTTCGTTAGTGTATGGGGTTCCGTCCCTGAAATCTCGTCCCTCATCTATCGAATTTTGCTCCCCAGGGACCCCCTCAGCTTCCGCTCCCCGCGTCCCCTCGTCACCCTCACTTTTGACGTCGCCCACCGGGCTCTGCCCCTCTCTTGCCTCGCCACTCCCTACACTGCCACTCTGCTTCAAGACCCCTCCCTTCCGCTTCGGAATGACCCGCGAAAAGGCTTCCGCCCAATCCCCGCACTCTAGCCATCTAAGCATAATCTCCACAACATGGTTAGTCGCTAGCACGAAACGACTTGTCATGTTTAGGTAGTCACCGATTGGCAACTTTGCAGTGCGGACTCCGCGATCCATTGCGCGTTTGTAACAGATTCCCTTGTGCCGATTGCGGTCAACAATCCCACCGACGATGTAGGTACTGTAAGGGGAGAGGTGTGTTAGGGTATGCTCAGAGTCAGACGTCAGGTAGATAATTTCGCCTTCTGTAGCTGAATATGTTGCTTCCCGTGGGTCTTCCGTAGAAGTTCCAGCATGGGCGGCAGCACCAAGTGGCCCATGAAGCCTCCAACCTTTCATCTTCTCCCTCATGGAATCTCTCGCCTGCTCTGCTGCAACTATGAAATCGTCTTCCACAAAGCGAGCAGCCGTCCATCCTAGATACGCTTTGGCAAGTATTGTCTCGAAACGTTCTCGCATTCGACCATTGAACGAGCTCACAATAAGTTGGGTCCTGTAAATTGAGCGACGGTTCTCGGAATAGCTGCGTGTGACCTGGTTGCTAAGAGAGACGATTTCTTTCTCAAGCATGAGTTCGTCAAAACCGCAGTCGAGGATGATGGCTATGGGTGTAAGGAAGGGCCTCCGTGAGCTTGGAGGTGCTGCGGAAGTAGTGGGGTCTGGAGAGTTGTCGGCCCTGGAGTCGCTATTGCTAGTGCCAATGATGTTAGCAGGAGTAGTAGATTCTCCGGCCTTTTCTAGGTGTTTCTGTCTCCGCTTCTCAGCTTGTTTTTCTTTGCGCTTCGCCTTGCGCTCCTCACGGCCTTCCTCCCACATTCGTTTTTTTCTTTCCTTTTTGAGCTGTTTCTTCGACACCGGGGGCTGCGGTGCAGGCCCGGGCGTCGTATGAGAATCGCCATGGCCATCCGCACTCTCCGTGCCCGGATCTGTGTCTGCGGTGGGTGCTGAAGACGTGTTTGGTCTGGGCCGGGCTTTGATGCCGATCGGGTTGCCAAACGCTGTCTCTTGTAGGCTCGAACTAATACCGGCAGAATTACCCCGAATCAATGGATCAAGCTTCTGAAGCTTGCGGGGCCGCTCCTCTTCATCCATGATAGTGTCGATGGGGCGTTAGGGAGCCGCCTCTATGTATTTAGTATTGACCAGGTCGGTCTAGCTGCAACTGGCAGGAAAATCATCTTTCGGCAACAGCCGACTGGGCATTGCGCACAGCGACAGCGACCTCAGTTGTCCCACTCATCGTCTTCCATCAATTGCACCGTAGCCTCTACGGTCCTATCATGCCTCAAGATCTCCCACCAGTTGGTGGCTACCAGCCAGTACAATACAAAGTAACGACACCTACCAATCCATCTCCACCCATCGTTTCATTAGTTTTCCACGCCCAGCAGGTATCCGAGCTGATCTAACAACTACCCTTCATAATTCTAGCGAAATATACCTGTTCGGGGTTTCCGCCCAGTTTACTACCTGCTGGGTGTAGTGGCTGTTATGACCTATGGCTTCTATAAGGTCGGTAAGGGCATCCGCGAGCAAAAGTGCGTCTACCCTCCCCGTCCGCTGTTTAATGCCCTTCTCCGACCCGGAATACCCTCACGATGTCCTGCACCCGGTTTACTGATGCTGTTTTTTCTCCCTTTAGTGAGCTGGCTCGTGAGAAGCTCTGGGCACGCATTCACCTGATCCCGCTATTGCAGGCAGAGGAAGACCGCGATTTAGTGAGAAGGCATCATGCGAATAAGGCGAGGGAGAGGGAATTGCTAGGCACAGAAACGGAAGTGTACCACAGTGGGCGGTGAGTTCTCTTCCCCTCTTGGAGGCTCTGTTGGGGCTGTGGTGGCGGAACCGCTGCCTGGACAGTGTTGTTTGCCTGAGCTGTGTCGTGGCTGCTTTGAGGCGAGGTGCGGAGTGATGAAGGGGACATGAGCACCTCCGATGTTAGAATCACTCACTGACTGGGGCATCCCACATAGGTTCGTCCGGCCAACATATGCAATCACACCCAGCGAAGTAACCAAGTAATTTTCGCCCCGTCAACATGTATAACTATACAGCCTGTTTGTAGTGTGCATAGACTGCTGTATATATACGACGCATCAATTGCATCTCTATGTTTTGCCTCAAAATCACAGGGAGTAGGGAACGTGTTCATCAGTCTGGCTCTTCACAATTTGATATCGTCAGTTACACCTCACGCTCAACCCCGGTAAGTAGGGGCAAACAGAAAATTGTGTTGTCTTGTGCCCCTCACGTTTGCCCACCGGGCCTGCAACGCTGGCGGAAGAAGATTTACCTCATTACTCATGTGATCCTAGGAGAGAGATGGCCTTTTCTCCCTGCGGTATATATTTCGGTAGTTGTCCTCATTAAGGGACAGAGAATATCCTTTCTTTTGATTGAAATATCCTAACTTACCTAGACTACGCCCTGCTCAAACAACGAAATACTAGACTCTCTACTTACTATTTTTCTCGAATGGACTCTACGCACCCTAGGAACGGAAGGAGGCATCGATCTCCAAGCAACCGCCGTAACCACAACGACGCCCCTTTTCGTATTCACAACCGCAACTTCCGTTTACCGGACTGGCACGATACCCACAACCACCGGAACACCCCGACAAGTTACAGCCCTGCCCTTGGTAACCGTGCCCTTAACAACAGCACCAACAATACCTCCACCATCTCCCCCACCCCCAGCATAACCATATCCTTTGGGCTAGACCGCACCATGCCCCGCCACCACCCCGCCACCACCCCAATCCCCCACCTCTCTACAACTTCCCTTCCCTCGATCCCCCCGGAATCCGTCTACCTCTTCCCCACCTCCCACATCCACGCCACAATTAGGACGCCCCAGCGTAGCACGCCCATCGAGGCTGTGATCCCCATGTTCCTAACTCCAAAGGAGATTATCAAGCAGGTTATGCCCGGTGGGCGCGGGGGGTGGGTTGTTAAGGTTGTTGAGGATGGGCGGGCGTACGGGGGACGAGGAATTCAGGGGTATGGGAGGGGTGGCGGATATGGACAGGGATATGTGGGAAGGGGGGGATTGAGGCCTGAGGTGTTGGACGGGGATTTGCCAATTGGGGGGTGGGTGGAAGGAGGTGGGTGGGTCTGCCTGGAGGTTGTGAGGGAGGCGGATTTGGACAGGTGGGGCATTAGGGAGAGGACGAGGAGGGCGGGGAGGGGTGGAGAGAGGAGGGACGTTGGGTTTGTGTGATTGGCCGGACGGAGAGATGTTTTTTTGCCTGAGAGGCAGAGAGGGATGGGGACTGTTGCGAGCGCTTTGGCTCTAGATTGGAGTTCGGTTAAACTTGCCTGGAATCTTGCGTTCGTTATGTTCTTTATTGCTATTCTGCCTACTGGTGCTTACAATAATCTGAGAGCTCATAAGATGGTGTTCACCACAGCGGGTTGACGTGATTCATTAGCCCCCCTTTTTTAACGTTACATACATCGTATTGCCTTAATCAATCGAACCTGCCCTAGCACTTGCGTTCTTGACTAGTTTCTGTGGAAAAGAGAGAAGGGAGATGGCTTATAGGGGGTTGAAAGAGAGGACGAATTAAAATATGAGACCGCATGAGGAAATTGGATCCTCGGGTTGTCGAGTTCTTGGGACGCCGGAAGTTTAAAAAAAGCAAACGGGGAGCCGTGAGATTGGGGGGGGATAACTGGTCGTTAGATGAAATAGCGTTTAATAAGGTGAGTTGACAATATCTTCCCTTCCTAGTCTCCCGCTCGCTCTTCCAATAAGCCTACCTGAACTCCTCCTCCCGCCTCCAATCTTCGCAGGCGTAGCGATGCTCTCCCTCGTTGGCCGTTTAAAGCTTTGCTTTGCCACCATATTAACCTCATTCGGTAGCGCAACGATAACATTCTTATCGCTTCCAAACTTGAAATTATCCGCTTTCACTTCTTCTGCGTAGCGTTTGATGGTGTACGGGTCCTTCCGTCCAGCAAGTACCTTCTTCAAGTTCCAGGTCACGATGAAGGGGCCTGTGGCCGTGATGATGGAGGTTTCATTGCTTTCAAGGCCGGTATTGAAACGTGCGGGTGTAAAGGAAAGAGGTACGCCCGTTTCATGTTGGAACTGTGCGACATGGCTGGGTTGTAGGCCGAGACGGCGCGGCTGGGGCTTCGAGTCTTTACCGAATGACTTCTCGAAGCCGAGTTTGCCTACATTCTTGCCCTCCTTTTGTTGAGCATCGATGAGTAGCAGATAAGTGCGGCACGTCCCCAGCACCCATCTACCGTCCGCGCTAACATCCAGGCCAATGATGGCCTCGCCTAGAGCTGGAATGTGGGTTTTGGCGTTGATACCTAGGCGGTCAAACATGCGGATATCGCCTTTATTACTAGCAACAGCGATGTAGCCCTGTTCAGTTGTTGCGGCGGCTGAGAAGCCGTTCTTGGAAACATATTGCTTTAGTTGAGATTCGACAAGTTTGTTGCCAGCAAGGCGGGGGTCAATGCGATAAAGGGCGTTATGGGATAGACCGAGGAAAGTCTGCTCGTTGCTCATTTGAGCGAATTTCTATCCCAGTCATTATTAGATAATTCTTCATGCCGGAGTTCGAGAGGGGAAAGGGAGAACTCACATTTTCTGGAGCAAAGTTGGCCACAGGAATATCATCATGAATCTTCCACTCATCAACTACCTTTCCGTATTCTAGGTCCATCCGGTATAGCGAGTTCGGGTTGTCGCCATTTTGCAAGATCATACTCGAATCCTCACAGTGTAGCATAACTTTCTTTGGACTGAAGAGTTTGCCATTTGGAGTCTCTACCTTGGAGATGTTGGTGGAGAACTCTAAATTGTTATTTGGGGTGTGTTTGAATACACCAATCTTCGACCCTCGGACCACGAATGACCGGTCATGCTTGTAACCTACTGCCAACTGTGAGTTGACATTTCCGTCGTCTTCTTTAGTGTTAACATCTTCTTCGGGTTCGTCGCTGTCGTAGTGTTCGCTTTTCTGCCCATCATTCCCATCCTCCTCTTCTACTTCCTCCAGGTCCTCTGTACCCTCTGGCGCGTCTTCCATGGTGAGGTCCTGAAAAGCCCCCAGTACGTATTCTTTGTCCTCATCTTTCGTCCTCGCCCATTTGATCTCGTTTAGTTGTTCCCACAATGCCTGCATCAGCCCCTCCTGAAACTTTTCCTCAGTTTCCTGATCCTTGAACCTTAATAGCCATGAGTAGGCTGAATCTTCCGTATAATGGTTGAAAATAAACGATAAGTATTCAAAGTTGAACACAGGGTTGAGGTCCGCGACGACTGGCTGACCCAGCCAATCCCTCTCTTTACCAGTTACTTGCAACCAATATTGCCACTTCCCTACTTCCGACACAGTCGCTGTTACTAGTGGATCCTGTAGAATAAATGATCCAGAGACAAGATCGAAAAGATGGAGTTCCGCTGTCTCCCTAGTCAGTATCTCTAAGCTCTTGGGGTTGATCGCAGATACTGGGGCAGCTGTAGGAGCCTCTCCTCGCTCGGGCGCTTTTAAAGAAGCTTTTTTCGACTTGGTTGGTGTCTGTTCTCTTGCGAGGGCTGATTTTGCTGTAGGTCCTCTCCCAACTGAGGAAGTTCTACCTGCTGGAGAGGTGGTCCTGGGGGTGACAGGGCTTGCGGTCGGGATTGCATCTCCAGTAAATTGAAATTGTTGGAACTCCTGCTCTGTGGCGTTCTCGTGGCTCTTCCGATACTTCCTCTCGTACTGGCACTGTATTGCCGCTAACTCGAAGGTATGCACCGTTGTGGCTTGAATTGACTGGTCGCAAACGAACTCGTATAGATCTCCTAGATCGCCACTGAGATCCCTCCACGCAAATATTTTGTCATCGCTGTCGCGAATCTCGCAGCGGAAATGTAAACCCTCATCTAGTAAGAATGTTTTCTCGTCTTTGTCTGACGCCAACCCCCCTTCCGTGCCGTCCTCGCCATCCTCATCGGTAAGGAGCTCCTCTTCGCCCTCCTCGTATGCGCGCTGGATTACAAGCTGGTATTGGAAATCCTGCGCCGTGCGGCGAATCGTTGCAGCAGCATCTTTGAAGATAAGCTCAGAATAGCCTTTTGGAGATTGTGGGCGAACGAGATAGAGTTGGCCTTGAGGAATCTCGATGATGGTTTCCTTGGAGGTATCACCAAAAAGGTATTTGCCCACTATGTGTAGATCAGCCGTGTCAGTACCAGTGCTTTAGGAGGGGCAGAGGGCATCGCAAACAAACCATTTCTGAGCATAAACATATTGTGATTTGTTTTTTAGATGGCAAAGATGGTCTTCTCTTTGGCTAGTCCGGTTTCACGAATAACTCCAGGTTTTAGGGGAAATGTTTGGTGCCGATGAGCAGCGAGCAAAGGTGAGGATAGTTGAGCAAAGGCACAAAAGCTGGAAGTGGGACAGGAACTGAACCACAACAAGCGATTGATGATTTGCGGTGACGGCATTTGCCGCAAACTAGCGTTGCACGAGCAACGATCAACACCACTAAGTCATCATCGACTCTCAGTCACTGCTGGAGCCTCGAGACTACCGCGGTGCATCATGTCGAGCACTAAAGCTGCCCTCAAGGCGGCCAAAGCAGCTCTCGATGCTTCTAGATTCGATGTGGCTGTCGCTCAGTCTGAACAAGTGCTTGCTGCTGACCCCCAGAACTACCACGCGTGAGTGTTATGCCGGACTTGACTACCAAGAACTATTCCCGATGGGGACAGAGAGCTGAGAATGCACCCGGCATATCAGAAATGTCTTCCTGGGTCTCGCACGAGACAAACTGGGCAAATGCGATGGGGCTGCAGAAGCCTACGACGAAGCCACAAGGATAAAAGGCAACGAGCCATTGGCATGGCAAGGGCTCATTAGCCTATACGAGAAACAAGGTAGCAGAAAGGTAGATGAGTACAGAACGGCAGCTGTTCGTTTGGCAGAAATTTACATCGGAGCGTAGGCTTCCCTGAAGAGCGAGGCTTTCGGTGTCGCTGACAAATTAGTGATATAGCGACGATAGGACAAGATCGCAGACTGTTATAGATAAATTCATGCTGTTTGCAAAAGAGCATGGCACTAGGTCACAGTACAAACAGGCCCTTGGGGTTCTCCTACCAACGAGTACAGTCTATGATTTCCTTGAGGGCCGCCTTCCACATCCGTCGGACACGTACATAAAGGTCGCTAGTATTGTCGAAGCAGAGGAGAAAGAGCGCACTAACAGAGAGATTGGTGAACGCAGAACACGTCTAGGCGCAAGACTTGAGCAAGTGACGCTGGATGTGGAGAGGGAGGTGATGAGCCAGAGTACCTTGGAGGATATTTACCAGAATGTGATAGACTGGTCAAATGAAGACGAAGTTCGCAGGGAGTTTGAGGAGAAGCTGTTAAGACATGCCCATAACGCCCTTGTTGTATTACCATCAGAAGAAAAATCGAATAAGAGAAGTAGGGTTGAAGATCTGGTCCGGGGTATGGTGATATTGAAGCATCCATTTAGCCTAGCCTGGGATATTGCACTAGAGTGGAAAGACGTGGAGAGGATTGCGGAATGGGATATTGGAGTCCTGAGAGAATACATCTCATTCTTTCCAGAGAATGGTCTAACGAAAGTGCTAAGAGGGTACTTGGAATGCGAGATTTCGCCATTTCCAGTCGAGGTCACCGCAGAGGATAAAGGAAACGGAGGGGAAACCGAAAATTATGACAGCGCTGTCCCGCTGTTGAGCCCTGAAGAGCGTCTCTTGCTTATGGCTGTACGTATATATGTTTACGCAAAAAAGCCAGCATCAGGATTACTGATATCTAAAAGGAAGGCCTTGATGAGGCGCCAAAGTCGGCGCTTGCCCATCGCCTCATGGGCGAGTACTATCTCTTCCTAGAAGAGTACGAGAGCGCCGTTGAGGTTGCCCGGAAGGCATGGAAACTTGTTTCTGTTGAGGCACAGAAAACCGGCTTGAACTTTCAAAGGTAGGGGACTAGATACCCCTGGCATGCGTACATCCTTTTGTTTTGATTGGTATTGGTGTTCACAATTGTGTTGGCAGAAATATCGACGCCATCACTATTATCCTAGCAACATCTCTTATTCATTATCAATCTCCCAAGAACCATCCTGAAGCTAAGTCCTATTTTGAAAATATCCTTAAGCGTTCACCCACGTCTACCCCTGCACTCACCGGAGTTGGGCTCATTCTCGAGGAACAAGAGGACTATGCTGGTGCAATCGATTTTCTCAAACGGGCTCTGGTTGGCGATGCTACAAATATACGAATTAAGGCCGAAGCTGCCTGGTGCAAAGCACAGAACGGGAACTACGCTCTTGGTCAAGGGGAGCTTGAATCATGCCTGCCTGAAATCGACGGCCCAGGGTTACAAGCCCGAGAACTTAAGGCACAGACTCTTTATCGTATAGGAATTTGCATCTGGGACAGAGACCCATCTATCGCTTCGCGCAAGGATCGCAAAGGAGCCTACTCGCGTTTCCTCGCTGCTTTGCAGGCGAACATCAATTTTGCCCCTGCGTACACCAGCCTTGGTATCTACTATGCTGACTACGCGAAAGACCGGAAGCGGGCGCGCAAATGCTTCCAAAAGGCTTTCGAACTCTCACCAGTCGAAGTCCTCGCGGCAGAACGCCTAGCCCGAGCCTTTGCTGACCAGGGCGACTGGGACCTAGTAGAGATCGTCTCGCAGCGAGTCGTGGATTCCGGAAAGGCGCGGCCCTCTCCTGGACTGAACAAACGGAAGGGGGCTTCTTGGCCGTATGCTGCGTTGGGGGTCGTAGAGTTGAATAGGCAAGAATATGCGAAGAGCATCACGTCTTTCCAGGCTGCTCTTAGAATCTCTCCTGAAGATTACCATTCCTGGGTTGGCCTGGGTGAGAGTTACCACAATTCCGGCCGCTACATCGCAGCAACGAAGGCCTTTGAACAGGCCAAGAAACTCGAGAGTGTAATCGACCAACGAGAGGGACCTGTGGAGAGCTGGTTCGCCAACTATATGCTTGCAAACGTCAAGAGGGAATTGGGCGAGTTTGTAGACGCCGTCCATGGCTATCGAGAGGTGCTAACCGCACGACCGGGTGAATTTGGTGTATTGATTGCACTAGCCCAGACGCTTGTGGAGGGTGCATGGCGCGACATTGAAACCGGCTTCTTTGGGCGTGCGATCGGAGGCGCAAAGGATGCCATCAAAGTCTCCCTCGAGATTGCAGAGGAAAACCCTGAAACCTTCAATCTGTGGAAAGTCGTTGGAGATGCCTGTGTGATATTCTCGCAGGTACAGGTTCACGTGGAAGACTTCCCCTGTGAGAACGTTAAGGACTTGCTCGAGAGGAACATCGCGATCGAGGAGTACGACCTCCTCGCTGATGCCGACGGCATCGGGAGGACTACTTTGTCTTCCTTAATTCCCTCGAGCGAGGAGCCTACTAGTACAAGTACCCTTACCAAAAGCCTCCACGCAGGGATCCTCGCGCATAAACGTGCTATTTACGCTTCTACCGAAGATAACCACGCACAGGCTGTTGCATGGTTCAATCTAGGGCATTCGGAGTACCATGCTCACGTCTGTCTACACTCTTATCAGAACACTGATAAATCGAGGAAGTCCTCTAGGTATTTGAAGGCAGCTATTAGGTGCTTCAAAAAAGCTATTGAGTTAGAGGCTGGGAATAGCGAGTTCTGGAATGCACTGGGTGTTGCCGCGGGCCAGTTGAATCCCAAGGTGTCGCAGCACGCATTCGTGAGGAGCCTGCATTTGAATGATAAGGCTTGTTTCCCCTAATCTAATATATTCTTTCTATAACGTCAGTTAACATGATCATCTAGAATGCTAGAGTCTGGACAAATCTTGGGACACTCTATCTTCTACAAAACGACTTCCAACTTGCAAACGACTCCTTCGCCCGCTCCCAGTCTACAGATCCTGACTACGCGCATGCTTGGGTGGGGCAGGGCCTGCTAGCTATCCTTCTCGGCGATCCCAAAGAGGCACAGCTTCTTTTCGAGCACGCCTTCGAAATCTCGGACTCCTCATCCATACTGACTAAACGGCAGTACGCCCTCTCGACGTTCGAACGACTCTCTTCCGCTACCCCTCTGTTCCCCTCACCGCTAAATTCAAATCTGGTCCAGCCTCTTTTCGCCCTCCACCAACTCCTCAAACTATCACCGGCCGACCTCCCTTTCCAACATCTCTCAGCGCTTTTCCTCGAGCGGATTGGTAACTACTCGGCCGCCATCGAGACGCTCAAGACCGTCTGTGAAAGGGTCGAGCAGGATTACGAGATCACCGAGTCGCCAGTCTCTCTCGCCAACTTCGCCCTTGCAAAAGCAGACCTGGGGCGCGTAGAGCTAGCTGCCAAAGATTTTGCTACTGCAAGTGACGACGCTGAGACTGCGTTGCAGCTCTCATCCTTTGATAATGACGGCGAAATAACGACGTCTATTCCGATTAACGAGCTCTCAAAATGCCGCCTCTCCGCGCATCTCACAGCTGGACTAGCCCGCTACTACATGAATGATATGGACGCCGCTCTCGAGATGTTCCAAGCCGCGCTTGTGGAGTCTGGGGACGCCCCAGACGTTATATGTCTTCTTGCGGAAGTACTGTGGGCAAAAGGCGGGGAGCGAGAGCGAAGCGTTGCCCGCGATCAGTTATTCGATTGCGTCGAGCGGCACCCAGGGCATCTCCCGTCAATTCTACTGCTTGGCGCCATTGCCTTGTTAGACAAAGACTCCGATACCCTAGAGGCAGTGAGCGCGGACCTACATGAGTTACGCGTGAGCGACTCGGAAAGCGTGCTAGAGAGCAGGAATCAGGAGAAAATTCAACATCTCCTTAACGCTATAGCTGTACTGTTGCCGGGCACAGACACCGCAGACGGAGAGTGTGCTGAGGTGACCCATCTGGCGACATCGATTATATTGTCACCCTCCAGCACCTCGGCGTGGAGCCGCTTGGCTGAACGTTCCGGGGATGTCTACCCTGCTGAGATGGCACTGAAGATGGCCGCTCGCGGTGTCCCTCCTTTGGGCGTATTGCAGGCTGAGGATCTGGCAAGGGCACTCGGGGGGTCGGGACGCGCAAGGGACGTGCAGAGGGCGGTGATGATAGCTCCGTGGAAGAGTGACGGGTGGGTCACGTTCCAGGAGAGATTAGTCCAATGCTGATTGGATTTATATCGGCTGACCATGAGCAACTTGAGTTTTGCACTTTCCCTGCTGGATGTGGAGCCGGCGTTTTTGTAGTTATGGGAATAGAGGTGAAGGACCAAGGCATCTTTCGAGACGAAAGTACGAGTAACTCTAGTGTCCGGTCACTGCGCTCTATTAGGGAACCTAGAATCAATCTGGAAGATTAGTGAGCAACTCCCGAATTATAGAATATCGGGGTGAACCAGTCAAGTATAAGGCCTTACACACCTTTGTGCCACCGATCAAAACCCTCACCTCCGGAGCTGATTCCCCAGTTTCCCTACACATACATCTTAAACATCTTTAATTCGCCACCCCAATCGCAATCATAAGTTCCTTCTTGCGATTCTCGAACCACGCAGCATGTAGAGACTCGATCTTGCCGCCTAAGACGGTGGTGGTTCTGGGCTCGAGCAGAAGCACACCGCGTGCGACGATTGCCTTGTGGAGTATTATCTACGTCGAGGGTGGATGGTGGTCAGTCCATAGGGTTGTTTTGCAATTCTTGATTTGTCAGGACTAGAGAGTGGGTCTTTTCCTTGACTCAAAGTCAAAAACATTACCTTCGTCCCAATAAACATTCCCAACTTAACCCCCTCCACAGGTTTTAGGTCAATCCCGTAGACCCTCACCCCGGCCGCATCTTGGAGGATCAACCTACATGGCCCGGCTGTCCTCTCCTCCTCCCTTCCATGTCCTCTTTCCTCCCCTTCCTCCCTCACCACCCTAATTAGCTCCCTTCCTTTCTTCGTCTCCCCCCTCTCCACCGCCTCGAGCGCCTCAATCTGCTCCATCTTACTACGACCCAGATCCTCGACACCTACGACCTGGACTGGAATCGGCCGGCCAGCCGGGAGTATACGTTCGGGAAGCGAGGCGTCTTGGATGGTGGGGGGGAAGGTAGGGGTTTGAGGGAGAGAGAGGGAGGTTGTGAAGTCGGTAGTTAGGAGACGGAAGGAAGCAGTTTTGGTGAGAACCGGTGGGGGGGCGGCTCTTAATGTAGGGAGGAGGGAACGGATCCAGGTTGAGGAGGGGTAGAGGGATGTGGCTTTCGTAACGCCAGTGGCGACTTGATCGACGAGCTCTGGACTTAGATTAGTGACGGCGGCTGCCATTACCGATCATTAGGCAAGGCCTTGATGTTGTTGCGGCTCTGAGTGAGTTGGGGGGGTAACCGCACAGGCCAATGTTTAATTTTCAGCCGCATCCACATCGCTACGGTGTTATTCCAGTCGCTGCCACCGCCCTCAACCGGCAATGAACAATAATATCAACAAGCCACCAATGTCCACAATAGCTTCCCCTCGCCCCTCAATAACCAGCCTCGCAACCCCCTCCTCCTCTCGTCGCGCCTCCTTCGATACCTCCCAAACCACCTCGCCCTCCCGCGCCCAGAAGACCCTACCCCACCAACTCCAGCAGCAACAACCACGCCGTGGTAACCGTGCAGCCCTACGAGATTACTATGGACTGAAATCTAATGATTCAGCGCCTGCGGTGGTGCAGACGGAGTCTGCGCCAGCAGTTGAGAGTGAGATGGACCGAGAGGGGTTTCGGGCGGAGGAATATTTGGAGAGGGTGATGGAGAAAGAGCGATTAGAGGGGCTACTGACGATTGAAGGAGGCCTAGTCAACGGTAAGCTGACATTCCAGCGCTTGTTCTCCTAGAAGAGAGAAACGTGGCTTTAATTCCACTAATACCTTAAATCACCACCAGAAATCCGAGGCCTGGATGGCGAGCGCAAAGCCCTCGTCTACGACAACTATTCTAAACTGATCGCTGCTACCGAAACTATCCGTAAGGTGAAACCGTCTACCCCATCACTAGATCTAATAGACAGCAGAAACTGACCCCCTTTCCCCTAAGATGCGCGCCAACATAGACCCCCTAACACCAACAACCTCAACCCTCCCCCCCGCGCTCTCCCACATTGCCGAAACAGCTTCTACCCTCGCTACTACCCTCCACGAACGCACTCCCCCCTCTCCATTCTCCCCAACTCTTCCCCGGCGCTCCTCGCTAATGATATCACCCACAACCACAACTGCGAACGATAGCGGTAGCAATGGCGATGGCGACGCCAGCCTTCGGAGACGAGCGCAAGCCAGGACAGTAAAGTGGGCGTTGGATGCACCGAGGAGAGTGGGGCAGTTAGTGCGGGAAGGGAGGCGGGAAGAGGCTGAGAAGGAATGGGGCGCTGTGAGTCGTGTGCTGGAGAGGTGGGAAGGGGTGAAGGGGGTGGAGGATGTGAGGAGGGAAGGGCAGAACGCGTTGAGAGGCGGCTAAATCCGCTATATTCAGAGAACTTGGGCGATGCCTGGCATTTCCAGTTATGTATTTTCGTTCATAGTCTGGTGCGAATACCATATTTTAGAATCCCAGCTTTCACATTACATACACTTGCATCCTGCAAGTTACCCATTTGAACACCACAATAATATAAACCCACTCCCACCTCCAGCCGCCTTCCCAACCTACGTAGACAACCTTCTCTCCCCCTTTCTCGGCACTCTAACAACCACATAGGGATCGCCGTCCACCTCACTTACTTCTACTTCCACTCCCCCTCCCTCTGTCTCTCCCTCCCTCCCTACCTTTGCCCACGCTTCTTTCAATCCCTCCACCAGCTTCGGCTGCATGACCTCCCTCAGAAATCCCCTCTCACTGTTGGAGTGGAACGTTGCGATAACGATGCGGCCGTTCTCGATAGCGGAGAGAGCGTCATGGTGAGAAAGCTCGCCCGTGAAGATGACGTCCGTGGGAAATGGGAGGACTATGGGGCCACCAGATCCAGCGCACATAGCGATTGTAGAGATTGCGATGGATGCGTGGGATGTATTGCGGAGGTGTTGAGGAAGGGCAACTTGAACTAAATTTTTTTTGTTCACCCAGAGGTTAGGGCTTGTAGGAAAGAGAAAGGGACTTGGGAGTGCCCTTACGATATTCCATTCCCAAGCGATTAGAAATCGCGTCCAGAAGGTCAGCTAAGCTAATAGCTTGCGTGAAACGAACTACTCGCCCAATGCCTGAGTCTTCGAAACCTAAGGGAAATTAGACCCGTAAACATACACATCCCACCTCTAGGGGAGCCAGAAAGAGAGGTATTGTTTTACCGGCTACAGTGGCTGTACTACTACTTAAGGCCTCTGAATCAAAAGCAAAGCCCGGACGTTCCCTATGCAGTTCAGTATTTAAGTCTACTTTAAAGAGTAATACATCGGGTCGCTAGTAACTCACTTGAATGGTTTTGTCACTATGTCTACCATCCAATCGCCAAGGCCTCCCTTGACAGCATCTACTGCAGTGTGTGGTGAGTAGACCTAAAAAGTCATCAGACCTAACGAGGGCCGATAGCTAGCTAAGGCAAAAGGGTGGCGACCAGGTGATACGTACGCTGATCCCTTCTTGGGCCAGCCTAAGCAAAGACTCCTGCTGTGAGTTCGCGAGCGTGATTGATTTTAGACCACGGAAGATAATGGGATCTGTTGGCTTTGATATTTGTTTTAGATTTAGAGCTGTGTAACCCTACACTCCGTCTAAAGAACAAATGACAATCCAACACAAAAACGAGGGGGAAAGGGAAAGAACGTACGTACGGTACGCTATAATTACTGAATCCTTCCGCTTAATCGCTTCATCCGCAACAGCTCTCGTGAGATCGAGAGTTATGAGGACAGAGTTGTTTTGCTTTTTCCCAGGGCGGGAAGGGGCTTCCAGGAGAACTGGGCGTGCGGTGTTAGGGCACTGAAGTAATGAGACGTGAATCTGTGGAACAGAGAGAGCATAAAGAAGGTAACAGTGAACGGCATCGGAAAGAGGGGTAGAGACGCCGGTCAGTCAAGCCGGTTAAGCCAGGGGACCAAAACCAGCTGAAGCAATACAAACCACAATAACCCCGCCAGGCCATGGAGCAGGCAGCTCGAGAAAACAAAAACCAAACACAACCAGAGAGTCAATAAAAACAAAACAAAAAAAAGTATCTCCTTACGCCCATTATTATCAAAACTCCTATCCGCCAACATCTCCGGATACCTATCACCCCACACACATACCTAACATCAACACACCACTCCATGCCATAACAAAAAAAAAACTCCCCAAAAACGGCTGCTTCCCTCCCCCCCACACTCCCTCCGGTGGGGTGAGAAATATGGCAAAGCAGAAGCCAAATTGCTCTTACATCTTCCTCATAACACCCACCACGGTTTTCGTAAAGAGGGAGCTTGCTGCCGTAGCGGCGGAGCTATTCAGGGGCGTCGTTGTTGACATGATGGCGCGCCGGAGAGTGTTGTGCATTTGCGAATGTTGTTGTAAGTTTGCAAGTACACGGGGGGGGTTGAGGCTGAGAGAAGGGGGTTTAGCGCCGTGTTTTTTTTTAATTTTTGAAATTCTTTTTATTAAGGTGGGGCATTATACATAACATAATTTGTGCGGCGGATGGGGGGGTTTTTTTTCCCTGGTACACACCACGCACGAACCCACGACCTGGAATCTGGTATTGCGGCTACTAGTACTGGCTCTACAGGAGAAAGAATCGAATAATCGAAGAGAAAAAAAAAATCCCTTCCCCCGGCGACCTGGACAATGTCCAGCTCACAGCAACAACCAGCATTAACGCCCGCGCACCTCACGGACATTCTAACCTCGGCGCTCCCGACCCTCACGCACATCACCATCCAGGACATCTCCGGTGCGTGCACCCTATCCATCCCCCTCTGCACGGAAAGAGAAGAAGAAAAGGGAGAGTGAGAAAAAAAATACACAACCCACTTACACCAACGCCCAGGCGGCTGCGGAACGTCCTTCACAGCAACGCTGGTCAGCCCAGCGTTTGCCAAAAAAACCACGCTTGCACGCCACAGGTTGGTTAATGGCATGGTGAAGGAGGAGGTGAGCAGGATTCATGCCTGGACTGTGAGGTGTTATACGCCCGAGGAGTGGGAGGAGGTGGGAAGGAGGGAGCGGGAGAGGAAGAAGGAGAACGAGGAGGAGGGGCCAGGGTGATGCGCGTGTAGAAATAAGGATCTTTTCTCAAAGGGGCTTATTTTTTTTTTGCGTTTTTATACGTTGGGATGGTGCGTCATAGATCTGTTAACCCAAAGAACAAACCGCAATCCAGGACCGGTTTGTTATTGTGCCCGCTGAAGAGCGATCATGGGAAATAGAAGGCCTCTAGGCCTTATGGAACGAAATATACATATGCCCCCACCCCAACAAAAAGGTCAAAACGAGATACCTAAACGTGCTGCCCAACTGCGCAAAATGAAATTTGTTTACTCAAAAAACCCGCGCTATCCTACCGAAGTTGATGCCCATAGCGAATACATTTAAATGGTAAACGGAGATGAACCGAAACACCAACATGATCTCAAAATTCCATCGCTTCCGGGCCCACATCCTCCTTCTCCTTCTTCACCATCCGAACGTTGTTATCCCCATTGCCCGCACTAACCCCCTTCTCGTCCCTCATCAGAGCTGCCACAAAAGCACTGAAATACTCTACAAAAGGCTTCAACCCCGTTTTCTCGTAATCCTGCACTCTTCTCGCAGCCCCTTCCTTGCCCTCTAAATCAACATTCTCCCTAGCGTGTGCTGCATCCCATCGGTCAATCTCCCCCAGCAATTCGGTCACAGTCGGCACGCCTAACGGGTCGAATTCATCTAGCCGCCGTAGGTCGATAGGTACGCAGACCCTCCCCGTGCCCGGGTGTACGACAAAAGGACTCTTGAGCAAATGAATTAGTTTCTTGCTGACCTCTACATCAAGCCGTGGATATGTGTATTCTAGCACAATGTCCTGCTTTGCCTCTAGAAGGGCTTTTGGGTCTAAAGAACGACTAGCCCCTGTCTTGGCAAGAGCGTCGATGTCAGCCCATTTTCTCGTGCTAGAGCGAAGGGGCGATGATTCCCATTTCTTATGCAGGGACGTATTAAGCGTTTTATCTGGGAGTAGCTCCAAGAGTCTATCAGATCGGTCGGAGTCCTGCCAAGGGTCCTGAACTTCTAAAATGTCTGATTGGAAGTGGTCCTTGAGGATGCCGAGACTGCGGCTACGATGCGTGATTGAAAGTCAACATTCCTCACTTCTGATAGAATTATGGGCCATGTGTACTACTCGCCTAAGGTGGGGATGGAGAGGTCTTTTGAGGTTAACCCTCTTCCCACTCTGCGCTCCTCCCTTTACTACTTCTAGATACCCTGCAATCGCCTTTCTCTTTGCGTCATCCATTTCTCGCGCCCTTCTGTCGCAAACCCATGCATGCGCACCTCGCCTACCCGAATACACCCAGAGGATGTGCTGAAATGCAAAGTCATCCCTCAGTGCCACGTCGACGACTTTGATAGCCATAGTCACGAAAGTCCAGCATTTGAGACAGATGTTGGCCTTGTCGCAGCATGTTCGGATATCGTCATAGTCTGTAAGATCAATGTCGAAGACTAGTTCTTTGGCTACCGGCCGGATAGGGTCTGACTTCGGAAGGGACTTGCGGTCCCGGGGGTCGGTGCTATATACAGGACCGATTTCGAAGCGTGATGGGTTATGGCGAAGGATCTCCTTGCGGAGGCTGGATTGAACGTCCCCTTGTCAGTTGTAATTAGAAAGTTATAGCGATTCGGGAAATGTGGACTCACAGGTCTGCAGTGGAGAAAGACTGGTAGCGAAAGTACGTGTCGTTCTGTAGAGTAAATGCAAACTCGCGATGTCTAAAGTCATCTGAAGGTGAAGGCGAATGATTCAACCATTGAAATAGATAGCGAAAAGGGAATAGTCGCTGGTAGAAGGTGTACATGACCCCCGGATCAGAGTATTTCGCTGAAGGCGCAGCGCTTCTAATCAACAGTCAGTCTATCCGGACCCGGGGAAAGGGTATTGTTTCCACACGTACACTAGCACATCAGTGGCCACTTCAGGTTTCGTTTCTGGAGCACCGAAAGCTGGAAATTCGTCGTCTTCATCATCGCCATCGAATATATTGTCCAAACGCACACCCTCAGGCCTTGGGGAGGGTTCTATATCCATCTGGTCCCCCTCTATGAGAGCGACTTTTTGATCCTCCTCGCTCTGGTGACTTCCATTTTCACTCAGCGCGGGAGCATCGGGAAGTTCGTCGTCTTGCTCAGGCGTTGAAGCCGCTGGAGTTGTAGGATGTGGCATTCCTTTGTGGATTGATCCCCGCTGCTGGGCAGGGAGTAATTGAGAATAAAAAGCGGGCTTTGGACGCTGGGTTGTCGGTTGATGGGTGGGGTCTAGGAGACGCGTTTTGACGCGCTTCGCGTCAAATCATAATTGCCAAGCGTTTTTCCTTTTTTCCTGCAGATCGCGGGTTCGGACATTGAGTTACTGATAGGGAGTACTTATTACAAGCTTGCCCAGAACAACAGACATGCTCTCCTGGACAATAGACAAGTCATTTGAACCGTAGAACACATGAGAGTATGTATGAATCCCCAATCTGTCCACCCTGGATAAAAATAAGTGCATATAAAATACCTCTGCCCAGATTTGTCCATCTCTTTTCGCCAGTAGTTAGATATATATTAAGTTACTCCCAAAAGGATGCTTCCTTGGTCGAATCCCATGCGGTCAAAATCCATTAATAATTATCCCAGAATGAAATGGAGGTAGACGCTGACCCAACGAACATTTCCAGTAGTAATCCCCCTGAAGGAATGATGCGGCCCTAATGCATCGACCAGGTAACTTTTCCATGCCCGTCCATGCTGAAGCCCAGGAGCACTCTCCAATATTTTTCATGCGCCCTGCGCTGGATTAATGCTGAGGGTAATGATAAAAGGTGAAAAGGGGGTAGAGCATATCATCAGCCAGCAGACACTCGCTGCATCGGACCAATAACAGTATTCCCATTAGGCTGAACGAATACGCGCGCTCGCTTACTGCTGTCGCTCCCCGACTCGTCGGGTCCAGACATCTCCGACACCGTCCTCCGGTGCGCGTACATTTCCAAGCTGTGAGACTGGGACCCACGCATTGCATTGGAATACGACTCATCAGTGATAGACGCCCCCGTAGGGGACGTCCCGGCGAGTTGGCTGGGCGAATGCCAGCTGCTGGCTGGAGATTTGGCCTGTGGTGATGGCTTTTGCTCCTTGAGGTGACCCAGGTGCTTCTCCAGCAGAGTCAATAGCCCTTCTTTAGTGAAGGGCTTTGGAAGGACATCGTTCATTCCTTGAGACTTGTTAGCAGAGAGTCATCGTTCGATCCAGGTTCTTTAACTCATCATACCATTACCAAAGTACATGTTTATGTCGTCATTTCGGATATTGCTTGTCATAGCAATGATAGGGGTTGTGTCGTAGTTCCGGATAGTGCGGCAGGCGGACACTCCATCAAGGTTCGGCATGATGATATCCATGAGAATCAAATCATACTTTGACCCGTTGTTTATCTTCTCGACGGCTTCCAGACCGTCAAACTAATGCAAGACATCAGCACGATAGATTCAAGCCCCAAAGGATGCATCACTAACAGCAGTGTCTATTGCACACTTGAATGAGTACAGGAATTTTCCGCCAATTCGCCGGCAAGTTGGGTCGTCTTCAACGAGGAGAATCTGGGGTGCGCGGACCCAGCCTGGATCAACGGCCACGCTTTTCTTTCTCCCGTCAGTGTACTGTCTTCGAGAATCTGCCTCCAAGTCTCCAGAAGGTATTGGATAGGGTACGTTGTGGTAGTGTTCTGAGTATGAAGGATCAATACCGTTGGTTTGGCCAGCGGGATAAACAGTATCACATTCCCCATTGATCCTAGGGTATATGACCGGGTTGGTGATGGTAACCGGCCTAGTTTGTGCCTCCTGAGACATGGGCGCCACTCCATTCCTAGTACCTTGGTCCGAAAGAATGGAAGCTGCACCGTTGACCTGTCGGAAAAGTTCGTTCATTTGCTCCAGATGTTCTTCTGCTACAGGCAATTCCTCCAAGAGTTTTTGGGCGTGCTGTAGTGGCGAAGCCTGACGATCATCAGAAGGCGAGAACTGCTGTGGTTGCATCTCCGTGACGGATGCGTCATGGGCGTGAGTCTGATCAAACATTTGAGGACCGTTGACCCTGCTGTTGCGTCTCTGGTCCCTGAAATGTGTGTCGATGTTGTTCAAGAAACTCATCACATATTGCATAACGCACTCGTGATTCACGACTTTCTTTTGTACGCCTAACAACTCTTGCATTAACATCGCATTGCGATTGTTGAGTTCACTGTACCGATCTTGCAGTGCCTCCAGCTGCTGTTGGGTCGCGACTAATTGGCTGTTGACAAGATCTATCTGCTGTATTTGCACGGATTCCTCGCTGACTGGAGCAGGCTTCCGAGACGCTGGAGCTTTTCGCCGAATATTGTCGAGCGAGTCCTTGTTATTTATTTGGAATTCCGGATGCTTGAACTCCCATGCCTGCAATGATCAGCAGTGAGTCTCGAATAGATAGATTCATACTGTGGAAAGTCTATACTTACACCAGGGCCATAGGGAGATTGTCCGTTCTCTTCATTGTTGTGCCTGACCTTATGAAAGTCGTACTTGTTCAGCTGCCGAACAAAGCTTGCAAAATTGCTGTGTTTGAAATGTTTCGGAAGAATGGCCTTCGTGAATTTTTCGTTCTATTGATTCTGGTTAGACCCTCCGTCTATAGAAATATCGTATTCGCACTAGATACACGTACTTCTAGTACCACAAAACTGTCCCCACCATCACCCCATCTGACGATTTGATCGTACGCTGGATCTTCTAGCATCCTGATTGGCATTGGGTCAGTCAAAGAACTGGGTAGGTCAGGAGAGTGTGCCGCGAAGACCAGGATCGACCCACTTGTACAGCTTCCGCACCTAATTCGCACGTTAGCGACTAGAACAGTAGTTGCCAATTCAATAGTCCAGAATCGAGGACTCACAAAGTCACTGGAGCTGCTGGCGACTGATGCGCCGCCTGGAGCCCCACTGTCCATCTTCGAAAAGACGTCACTGGCCAAAAGCGGAGAAGGGCGCCACGCGACAACCGACCGGAACTTGAAAATTTGGAAGAGTTGGTCGGCGAGTCAGCAAGTACAGAGTACTGGCGTCGAGTATCGATAGCGGAGCAGGCCTTGGGTTAGTTATGGCACGTTGCAAACGTCCCCTGCCCCGAGCGCTGTGGACCTCTGCAAAGCAACTATTTCTTCCTTTGCCACGGGGTGGGGAAACCTCAAGGCTAGGCGTACGACACACCGCTCGCTGGCCAGTCAGGCGATAGCGACCGTATATAAGCTGCGGTGAGAGTGGGAGAGAAAGCGCACTGTATAATTGCAGTCACCAGCACTATTGTGCGTGATTCATGGCGGAGAAAAACACGAGTCGTGATGGTTGATTCGGCACTGGGTCTGGACCGTCGCAGGGCGACGAATGCATGGAGCGTGCTTTAAGTAGGGGACCCGAACACCTCTCAGGTGGCGATTGCGGCTTGCACACAAGCGAAAGTCAAAAAGTCATTGTCTCACTCGACTCAGACGGATTGTTAGAGCCCAAGCACGGGGGGGGGGACGAGGCAGGGGAGCTCCACACAGCAATCGCTGAACACCTCCTGCCCCGGCTCCCTGTTCACCTTCATTCAACCTGCATCTGCAGTCGACTCATCCACCCTCTCGTCCGTGGCCTATCCCGGGCTCCCAGCCTGCCAGCCTGCCAGATCTTGGGACACTCCCATGCACTGGCCGTCTCCCATGTCGTACCGTACCTTACTCGTGGGCGATGGATGGTGTGGAAGGGTGCAGCGCAGTATCGGAGATTCCACTACGCACGCAAGTAAGCGAAAGTCCTTTTTCCCATGAATCCGGGTGGCTGCCGCATTCCCACCACCGCCGCCGAACTTCGTGGCCTGGAGCCCGAGACTGTGATGCTCGACGCCCCATATCATCCGATCTTTGCCTCCCGCTCTAGCCACCTCGCTACGCCGCCGACTCCAGCGGGCAGTCGTGCAGTTGTGTCGCGGAATCGGACTGCCAGCCATGCACCTTGTCATGTTGACTGTCAGTATGTCACTCGAGCCTTCTCCCTGGAGCAGCAGCTGGCTCTTCTCTTGACGTTGCACCACACACGCAAACCCCAGTCCTAACATGCATATGTGTTGGGTCCGTGCCAACTCACTGGGCCGCAGTGGTGATTCGTCAATAGCTCTGCGTTCTGCTGTAGTGGCCGCTCGCGAAAAGTTTGAATTGGGGTTAGTGAGCTGCAACAAGCAAATATCAGGCCACCAGTTCAACCGCCCTTGATGATATGGGGTGTGATTAGAGCCGAATGGAGAAGCGTGTGCCACTCCGTAGAGACACATCTGGGGACATTGCAGTGAATCCCCGCAACATCAACCAGGCGCCTGGAGATGAATTGCGGCAGGTGCCGTCGGCACACCCGTGGTCGGCTCGGGGCTCCAGTTCATGTCCAGTTCACGTCCAGTTTTGTCATTTCCAGTTCACGTCCTGGCCCGGGTTCATGCGGAAGAGCCCAATTATCCAACTGTTGAATTATCCAACCGTCCGGCTGCCGTGCTGCTGCCTTTGCTGCCGCAGGAGTCCCCCACACAAGATCGGGCTCAGAGCATATTGCAACTCTCGTACTACTTTCGACTTCTTGCACACGCTGGGATCCCTGCTGCATCTGCCGAGCAGTCACTGGACCGACTCTCAACCGCGCCAGCCACATCCACCATCCACGGAACCTTATCAACTGGTGCAAATAATTGTAGCTGCAACTATCAAGCAATCATCAATTTCACAGACGATCGAGCCAAGCCATGGTGAACTCAATCTTCGCCATCCGCACTATCCGCACGTTGCGTCCGGTCGCCAATCGAGCTGGGCTTACCCAGCGGTCCTCCCTTCACTCATCACCTCCAGTATTCGTCAGAGTCGGCGACCGCATCCCCGACACCGATGTCCTCGTGGAGGGCTCGCCGGGAAACAAAATCAATCTAGCGCAGGAGATCAGGGGCAAGAGATCTCTCATCATTGGAGTTCCCGCCGCGTTTAGTGAGCTATCCCATCTCCCGAATGTATCCATCCGAAAAAGGAGGTCGTACATGCATTTACCGACCATGACACCTCAATCATAGGTTCAACCTTGATTTGCCTCTGGCTCCCCTCATTTTCCGCCGTAATTTTTCTAGAAGGTCGCCTTTGTACGCATGTACAAGTACACCCGCTAACATTGTCTGCGCCTGGTCAGGCCCCGCTTGCTCCAATTCACATGTGCCTGGCTACATCAATCACAAGGATATCAGGAAAGCCGGTGATGTCTTTGTCGTCTCCGTCAACGACCCATTCGTGTTGGTTTTCCTATCCTGTGTTTGACCCGCATTTGTTGACCAGTCTCATGTATGTAGGACGAAAGCATGGGGTCTCTCGCTTGACCCTGCGGCCAAAAGTGGTGTATGTCGATAAGTGTTTTGCTTTTCTTACTCAGCCACACACCCAATCACATTCCACCCGTTGTACGGCCGTACGCAAATCCCTTACTCCAATGGGCTAACCTCCCCATGCGAGAAAAAATTATTAGATCCGGTTTCTAGGCGACCCGACAGGCAAATTCACTGAGGCACTTGACCTCCTGTTCGATAGCACCGCCATCTTTGGGAATGCCAGAGCCAAGCGATATGCGTTGGTGGTGGAGGACGGGACGGTGAAAGAGGCATATGTGGAACCAGACAATACAGGTGTCCACGGTAAGTATATCATCTGCCTGCGCAATACCCACGGCCCTCGAAAGGGCCTCTCATCCGATAAGGTTAACAAAGAATAGTCTCCACAGCCAAGAACGTGTTGGGCTGAAGATCAATTACCGGATGTGGGGAGGGCCCTTGATCGGATCGCCGATTGGTGTTAGGGAACTTCAGAATCCTCGGGTATGTCAAAAGTTACTCTGTACTACTACTACATCCATTAGAGAAGGGGAAGAAATTTTTCGTTTCAATAAACGGTATATTTGATACACCATGGGTGATAGATAGACAATCTACTGGTAACTGGGCATCAAGGACGGAACTCCCCGTCCCGCCATTAGCATGCGCGACGTGAGCAAGAGAGGCGAGTGTTGTACTACTATGTACGTGAATGCGGCGCAAAGCACAGATGGTGAAAAGCAGGGCCGTGCAGAGAGGGGGAAAACCCAGCTCCCATCATGCAGAGCAGGCAAGTGCAAGAGAGGATGGAAAAAGGAAGTTGACGCCGACTGAGAAAGAAAGAGGAAGAACAAGCGTAAGACGGAGGTTGCCGTGCGGCTCTTTTAGTGCATCCCGCAAATACCCCCATAACGCATCCCGCAAAATCCCCCATGTACCCAAACCCAAAAACCTTTTTTTTTTGTAATGAAATTTGGAAGAAGGGGTGTGTGTGTATGTGTGTGAGTATGTTTCGAGCCGGAAGCGGAAGCAAAGTCCCCCCCAACCCATCTCTTTCTCTCTCCCGTCCGTCTCGGGAGAGAGGGGGAGGGGGGGAATGAAATGATGGAATGATGGCACAAGGGGCTGGCTGTTCTGTTTGGTTTTGGTTTTGGTTTTGCGCATGAAAGAGAGAGAGAGAGAGAGTGAGCGAGTGGTACGTAAGGGGAAAATGAAAGAAAATGAAAGAAAAAAAAAAGGGAGCCGCAAAATCCGACTCGAGCGCAAGTGTCCGCCGAGGCGGCTTGTTCCTCTACTCTACTACCCCAGCGACTAAGACTTCCAGTGCTACTTGGTTTTTTATGTAGGGGTTTTTTCTACAACAGCATTTGGAGAACGCACGATTAATCCTTTCGTTTCTTCATTTAAAAATAGCAGCACCAAAAAAAAAAAAAAAATAGAAAAGCGAAAAAAGAAAAAAAAGCTCCCCTCGGCTCCGTTTTCCTTTTCTCTAGACTTTTTTATTTTTTATAAAAGCCAAGTTTCTTTCTGTCTCTAGCGATTGGTAAGGTTGAAAAAAAAAAATTTTGGGTTTTCCCCGCGGAGAAGAAAGAAAAGAAAGAATAAAAAAAAAAAAAGGCTCTCTTCCCCCAATTCGCCCAATTTGGGTTGGGATTAAAAGGATGAAGAGCCGCAACCCCAACAGAAAAAATACCGCGCTCCCACCTCGCCGTCGCGCCGACGGCCAAATCCATATCAAAACCCTCAAAAATTGCCACCACCACCACCACACCTCCTTGCTTCCTTCCTTCGCCAAAAAAGAAAAAAATGAAACATGCTGTTCAGTTTTGGGCGACGACGAAAAAAAATAAAAAAGCAAAAAAAAAAGCAAAAAAAAACCCCTTCCCTCCTGATCGGTGCTCGCCAACTTTCTTACGAGTCATTTTCCAAATCGAGTCAGTTTCCCGCCACATTATTTTTCGATACCATACACGGAGGAGCAGTTTTAAGTGCGACGTGACTCTTGAACGAACGGGGGGGAAGTGGACGCGAACAAAGAAAAAGGAAAAAAAGCTAAACCCCTCTCCTTCACTCCCCCCCGGAGCGTTTTTGGGGTTTTTCTGTGGGGGGAAGTGCGGGGGGGTTCGTGTTGTGTTGTGCGTTTTTGGTCCAGCGATCGGTGATGATGATGGCTGATGATGATGGTTGAATGTGTCCGCGGAATGCGCCGGATACACCAAGAAACAAGGAGCGCGTCTTTTTTCTTCGCTGAGAGTCGTAACCTCCCTCCCCCCCTCCCCGTTATGTTACCAACTAAACCAACTATTCCATTTCCAATACCCCCCCCCTTAGATCTAGTTTTTTCTGCGATGTCGCGACGGGATTTTGTGGGGGGAAGAGCGGGGGTATTACAGACTTACTTCCTGTTAGAATTTTTTCCCTTCCCCCCCCCAAGCCCGTTTTCACAAGGTAAATCAAAAAGAAAGGAAGAATCTCTACCCCTTACATCTCTCCCCAATACCCAAAGGAAAGAAAAGGATGTTTTGAGGTTTCGGGTTTTCGTGTCGAGGAGCAGGACCATGCTTGGCAACACCTCTTCCCATCGCTAGATCAGCTCGGTAAACCAACTAAGAAGAACCTAGCAGCAGACCCAAGCAGCAGCAAGTCAGCCAGTCAGCCCTCCCCATCACGTTGGTCTTTTTTTTTTTCGCTCGAGTCAGGTACGACATCCATCCATCCGTCCATCCAACCAACATACACCGCATTTGACATTTGCATTTCATGCGACAAAACTAAACACACACACACACACCCGGCCCCGAAACAGAGATGTCCGGGTTAAAAGAAAAAAATTTTTAATTCCGTTTTCCAGTATCAGTAATCAGCCAGTATCCAATCAAAAAGGCACAGCCAGCCAGCCAGCCAGCCCCGATAGAGTGGAGGGAGTGGGTGGCGAAAAAAAGACAAAGAATAGGCTGAAATTAATTTTTTTTCCCTCAGGAACATATACACTACCTACTACATACATACATACACACACACACCGTACACATGCGACGCGTAAGAAGCGACGCGTAACATGCGTATGTGAAAAGCAAGCAAGGGGAAGGAAGCAAGGGGGAAAGGAAACAAGCAGCAGCAACCGGGGGACCGACCAACCAACCAACCAACCCAAAAAAATTTCCCCCCTCTTTTCAGATGGGAAAAAAAAAAATGGGAGCACCCGAAGTCGGAGGCGGGAGACGGGAGATGGGAAAGAGAAAAAAAATAAAAAATAAAAAACGGAGGGGGGTGGTCTTTTGGGAGTAGGGGAGGGGAGAGAGGTAAATGGTCGGTTTTGGAAGAGGGGGGGGGGGGGTGTCAATGTGGGGGATTCTGTGGGGAGGGGGAGTATGGATGGCTCAAAAGGGAAGAAGAGGTTTGTTTTTAAGTTTTTTATTTTTTATTTTTTTTTTGGAGAGGTAAGCTGCATTCATTCTCTCGAGTCCGACGTTTCTCGAGTCCGACGTTACTCAAGTCCGACGTTACTCAAACTAGTGCTTATTCGTCCTACTACTCCTACTCTCCCCCTACTCCAATTACCCCGCAGAGGCTGACTTGTCTCACTCGCTCTCTTCGCTCCCGCTCTCCTCGTCGGCGTTTTCAAGCCACTCGACAAACTGCCTGATCTGGCCCCTTACCCCCTCTAGTTCGGCTTCCCTCCCCCTCTCATCACCCCACCACTGCAGCAGACCCTCCTCCTCCAGAACGTCTAGCTCATACAATTCCTTCGCCGTAAACAAGAGTATACTCTCGCCTTTTTCCCTTGCCGCCGCATCCTTCTGCACCAACAAAAGGAAATCAACCTGGTCATCCTTGGTCTCCTTCTCGTAGTCAAAGATCGTACGTTTTACTAGCTCTTTGTATTTCTTCACCACTTCTGAGACAGCTTCGCTTATGCCTTTGGACTGGGTGTCGACGAGTTGCTGGACCCGCTTCATAAACGCAGCAACGACTGCGCGGCGTACTTGGTGGTCTGATGCGTTGTTGCTCATGCGCAAGCCCATAAGCTCTAATTGCACAACGTCAGAGGCATCACCACGCTGGAGCGAATCGAAGACGCTGGATGCTGCGTCGTGGTGGAAGTCACCGTCGTCCTGGCCGTCCTTGGAAATGAATGTGGCAAAGCTTCCTGATTTGGAGTGTTGTATGTGTTCTATCGACACATCAGAGGAAAAGGTTGAAACCGAGGAAATAGAGGAGGAAGATAGGGCTAGGTTTGGTAAGCTGTACACTGTTGCACATTAGTAAATTTCAGGGCTAGAGCTTGGCTATAATGGGTACGCACGGCGACTCGGCGATGCTACTGCTTTTGGCTCGTTGTCGTCTTCTGCATCCAATTCCTCAAACTCGTATCCCTCCCCGCCTTTCCCGACCACCGCTACGTCACTCGATACCATCTTAGATTCTTCACCGTTATCTCGTCTCCGCTTAGCCCTTGTGATCCTTGAGCTGCCCAGTACAGAAGTTCCATCTGCCAGCCGAACACCATACGATACTAGTGCACCCGAGCTGATGTTGCAGCTCTGCCCGACTATAGCCCCACTAGCGATTATCGCATCTTGAACCCTAGTTCCATCCCCAATGATCGTGTCATCCCAAATGTGGCTACCATCGATCCGCACATTCTTCCCGATTTGACACCTACGGCCGATGATACTACTCCCTATAGTACTACCATCAGCGATGCTCGTACCACCACCAATGACAGTCTCTGACTTTATGACACAGGACCGAGCTAGTATCACATTCTTTTCCTTGTAAACGTTGTCGCGGTCGTGCCAGTATGACTGTCCAACGAGCAAGTTGCTATCAAGGCAAAGCGGATAAGCCCACCGTTGGACGATGTCTCGACTGACCATTTGATATGATTGCAAGTTCCGAACTCTCCTAGCATAATGGTCATTGATTATGTGCGTATGAATGGTCTTGCCGTTTAGTTCATAGTCTTTGAGAACGCCATAGAGGAAATGTTTGCGCGGCGACTCGTAGTCGAAGCTATCCGTCCATAAAGCCAGGACATCCGGCGTACAAATGTCGATGTAACAGTCTATAAGGTCATTTCGGAGTTCGGCGCCTGGGTGACTCAACGTCAGATCCGGGTCAACGTCTATTCTATCAGTGTACTGTTGGGTTTCTTGGTAATGAAGGCAGCGACTTTTCATAGGGTCAATCATAAATGACGCAGCTGATCTCCGCGGCCGTGCCTGGGGTGTCGAATCCGTTTCTCGCAGAATCATTGTCATGATGGCATTCTTATCTGCCACTCTTCTTGCCCGGTGCTCCGCTAAAGCACCTTCTAGAGGCAGATTGCTGACAACATCTGCACTCATAACGATGAAGTCTCCTGTGATGAGGTGGCGGCTGTCCAGATCTCGCATTGCATCCCCGACAGAGCGGGACGTGGACCTGATGATCTCCAGGCTGTTGAAGGGTGATGACGGAAGGCTCCATTTGGACTTCCTGGTCACCTTGAGCCATCTGACTGTAGGTTTAGCGTATGCGGGCATACGCACCGGATGTACTCTTCGATTAGGGCGGTGTGAGCCCCACAGTAAACAAAGATGTCCTGTACCCCAGCATTGGCGAGGAAGTCAAAGGTGTACTCGATCATAGGTGTATTGGCCAGGGGGAGCAAACACTGCACTCGTAAGTATCTGGGCTTCTACAGTTCGTGTGGGCCTGGCAACCATACTCGCGGGCGCTCGAGCGTAAATGGGTTGAATCTTGTTTCGTATGAGTCGGCAAGTATCTAGTGTTCCACGCAGTCAGCGGCCTAAGCAGTATGCCGGCGAGAAAAAAAATACACACCACCGCCTGCAAGGAATCCGCGCGCTCGTCGTCGCCACCCTTCTTGCCTACAGGGGCATTTGGTTTCTGCGGTTTGCGACTCATTGCTGGTACGTTGTGCTGGAGAGATACTACGTAGCAAAGGCGTGCAACAGCATCAGAGGTGGGGCGAGGTTAGGGCGGCGACACTGCCACAGCCTGCTACTTTGCGTATAATGTGCGTAATGGGCCACAGCTGAGGCTCAACGCGCCGCGCCAGGGCATGAGCCTCTGCCCTGAGTCCGGCCGCCGCCACACGCAGTCTTGGCCGCCGATGCCTCCAGAGGACGTCTACAGCTACCGCAGAGCAAGCCCAGCGGTCCCAGACAATCCCCGGACAATCCCCAGACGGCCCCCGCCCAACGCCCCCGATACCTGATCCCCCCGCCGCTCCGCTGCCTGTTGTGACATCACGTGAAACCTGTGGGGGAGCGGGAAGTTGCCTTCGAGCTGTGCAGGGATTCCGCCGTCGCTCTTGTCACTCTCCACCGCGTTGCCTCAGACGCCAGCAGCACTCCGTCTGTCATCCTCGTTCCTGTCTACAGGCCACTCATCCGCTTCCCTTGGCTCTCTGGGCTGTTCCTGCACGCCAGCTCTTTTGCTTGTCTCGTCCGCTGCCCGGTCTCCTGCCCGATCCTCTGCAAATTCCGACGGTCGACTTCCGACGGCTTTTCGCTCCCTGGACCCAGCTTTGGGCCTGGCCGCGTCGACCTCAGGACGAGATTCAGCAGGAGACTCGTCACACACTCCCACCACGTCGTCAGCCACGAGGAAGAGGAAGGCGACCGAGGCAGCTCACGCACCCGAGCAGTCGAATAAACGTACAGCAGTAGATTTGCCCACAACCCCGGTTACCGCTACTACGAGCATGGACTCGGACGAAGAGTTCGCCTCTGGCATGTCGAGCGACCAGGATATGGATGACGGCTTGGAAGATAGCCTGGGAGAAGGTAGGTCTGCAGCAGGGACTGCCCGAGAGCACCTACTGCGTGCTGCTCTGCTGTACGCGGAATAGCTCGCTGATACTCTTAATGCAGATTTTGATGATGATGACAAGGATATAAAATCGAGCCTTAAACCTCACGAGGTCGAATTCAAGGTGATCGGGCCACAGGATATCCAGGTGGCTCAAGATAAGCACATCGAAGTCGTTGCTCTCATTCTTGGGCTTCCTACAGAAACCTGCGCCATACTCTTACGGTACTTTCACTGGAACAAGGACCGGCTGATTGAATCTTATATGGATCGGCCTGAGCAAGTTCTTGAGAATGCCGGGTTTGGACCAAGTTCTGAGGGACCACCAAAGACAAGGGTTTTACCGGGATTTGTCTGTGATATTTGCTGTGAGGATGAGCATGGCATGGAGACATACGCCATGAAATGCGATCACCGATTCTGTGTTGACTGCTACCGGCAGTATTTGTCACACAAAATCAAGGATGAGGGCGAAGCGGCTAGAATTCAATGTCCCAAGGAGGGATGCAGTCGAATTGTAGATTCAAAGTCACTTGACCTAATGGTCTCAGGGGATCTACACGAGCGGTAAATAGGTCTACTCTTTCTCCGAAATACTCGCTAATATATTTTAGATATCAAGTCCTACTTACACGAACTTATGTCGATGACAAGGAGAACTTGAAGTGGTGTCCCGCTCCTAACTGCGAATATGCAGTTGAGTGTGGAATTAAGAAACGGGATCTGAACCAGATTGTCCCTTCCGTTCAATGCGCGTGCTCACACGGCTTTTGCTTCGGATGCACACTCAACGAACATCAACCAACGCCCTGTTCCCTGGTTAAGAAGTGGTTGAAGAAATGTGAAGATGACTCAGAGACCGCGAACTGGATATCCGCAAACACTAAAGAATGTCCTGAGTGTGGTTCTACAATTGAGAAGAACGGTGGGTGTAACCACATGACTTGGTACGCGCTGGCTCCTGGAACGATTTTAGTACTAGGGTTACTGACGCTTGATAGCCGAAAATGCAAGCACGAATTCTGCTGGATCTGCATGGGACCATGGTCGGAACATGGAACTAGTTGGTATAATTGTAACAGATTCGAGGAAAAGAGCGGCTCTGAGGCTCGTGATGCCCAGGCAAAATCTCGACAATCATTGGAACGGTACCTTCACTACTACAATCGATATGCGAACCACGAGCAATCTGCAAAACTCGATAAAGACCTATATCTCAAGACAGAGAAGAAAATGACCAGCCTCCAAACCATGTCTGGGATGTCGTGGATCGAAGTTCAATTCTTAGAGGAGGCGTCCCAGACGCTGCAACAATGCCGCCAGACCCTGAAGTGGACATATGCCTTTGCATTTTACCTACAACGCGAAAACCTCGCCCACATCTTTGAGGATAACCAGAAAGATCTCGAGATGTCCGTCGAGAATCTTAGCGAAATGTTTGAGAAACCGACGAATGAGTTATCGGAATTGAAGGTGGACATATTGAATAAGACGGCTTATTGCCAGAAGAGACGAATCATTTTACTATCGGACACAGCGGAGAACCTCAGGAATGGTATGATTCTACATTAAAAGATTCTTCCGTGTCCACTGCTAATCTCTGTAGGTGTGTGGAAATTTATTGTCGATCTTGATTGATAGTGACCTATTCACTATCAGAACTCTGGATTTCGCGGGGATGCTTCAACTAAAGCTAGATTGCGATTTAAAGCCTGTTTTTTTAAGCCTCTAATTGATACGGTACGGTGCGGTGCGGTGCGATCTGGAATGCCCCAATGCTGGAAGTTTTTTTTTCTTTAATTTCATTCCTCAGACACATGGGGATGGGGCTCCAAATGCTGGTTTGCTTTACTTTGAGGAGCGGGTTTCTATAAAATACTGCTGGTGTGCAGTCCCCTGATTCCCTAGCTTTTGAACGGTCAGTGGGGGGAGCGGGGGGGCGCCTGGTTATGCATTTCCAGCTTTGGTTTCGTGTTGCATGGTAGATAGAAACAACAACTTCATACAGAATGCAGAACGAAAGGAAAAAACAAGATTAAACATCTACATAGTCAATCCCTATGTCTGTGCTACATCAAACGATCGTGGGAACATCTACACCCCTCGAGTAGAAAAAAAATCACCATCACACAGTACTAACAAAAAAAAAAAGGAACAACACGGGGAAAATCCGTAGCGAAGCGGGGGGTTGGCTTGGCTTAGTTTAGTTTAATTTGGGCTGCGGCTTGGCTTGGGTGGGCTTTATTTCCTTTCCTTTGGGGGGATTGAGTGGGGTGGAAGTTCGTCGCTCATTGTAGTGGCGGTGGTTGAGAGGCGCAGGGGGAAGGGCTCATTGGCTCAGGGTCGACGAATGGGTCTCAGGTGTTTTTCCTTTTTCCCTTCACCTCGCAAGGAGCTTTTCAAGGGCGATGGTAGGTTAGGCAGATAGGCAGGTAGGCAGGTAGAAAAAGATTAACTCCGAGGGGAAGAAGCCAAATTTTGTTTTTTTTATAAAAAAGAAAGAGGGATTCGTTAATTTCGTTAAGGTATTCCAGAGTTAATAGAAGCACAACCGTTACGGTGTAAGTAGTAGTAGGTAGTAAGTAAGTGGTGGTAGTAGATTTTTTAGACATTGAGAAAATGGGGGCAATGCGAGTTTTTCAAAAAAGGGGGTGCCGTTTCGCCTGCCGGGTTTGTGTGTAGAAGCTAAGGAGGTAGGTGATAAGGGGCGTATGATGTTTTTGATGAAGACGGAGGGGTTATGTGTTCAAAGCCGGCCGGTAAAAGCGAAGATAAGAGATAGAAGAGAGATTCGAGGGACATCCTCAGGCTATGTGGGTCTGATTAAGAAGATCCACGTACGTTTGGCAGAAAAGGAAACAGAAAATATTCAGTAAATAGAAACGGTGAAATGCAAAATGTCAAGAGGGAAATAAACGACAAGCTCGCTGCATCACATCGTATCCTATGGGGACTATATTTTGTTTTTTTTTTGGCCCATGGACTTCATCTTTGGCCGTCATAAGACGACTCCAGTACACGAAATAGCGATTACAGTAACACTTTTGCCGCCAGGAGTCTATAAAGGTTGGTGACATTTGAATTATCGACGTCGCTGCGAGATGGCTGGTCTCGGCCGATTAAGACGTCCGACAGCCTCCCTGTCAAAAGAACTTGAGCCCATAGCACCACCAGCATCAGGGGCGGAGCCTTCACGAATCGTTTTCCGTCGTTTGATCCCATCAACTCCCGGGTCGCCACCGGCGCCACGGCTTGAAGGTCGTGAACCGTGATCATCGTCATCATCAACTTCGCGCATTCTCTTGTTTGTAGAGCCGTTCATGGTCGGTTGCTGGGAAGGATATCCTGTTTGCATTGCCATTCCTAAGCCAGGCTGAGAGGAGTAGCCCTCACCTCCAGGGGTTCCATTCGAAGCCTCCACTCGTTGATCATTACTTCCCACAACATTATACAAGCTTCGTGGAGGCTGTTGATGCATGGTGCCGGTCGCAGGTGCTGTTCTCGGTGGCGTATTAAACCCCGTGTTTTGCACCCATTGTTGCTGTGGAGTAGCTGCGGTTCGAGGAGTCGCTCGTCCCGAGCCAGCCTGATTGCTGGGAGAACCAGTCATCTCAGGGGAGAGGTGAGGATGCTCTCCTTGTAAGGCCGCGACTCCAGGCCCGGCAGCGTAATTATATGGGCCACGGTTGGCGAAAGCGGCATTATTGTCATGTGTGTACTCTGCATCGTGTTCCGTTTCGTGCTCTGCCTCTTCCTCACCCGTTCCATGACCCACCTGTTCGTTTCCCTGGTTGTGTGTTATCAGGTCCGACTTTGCGTCATTCTGATGCTCGGGATCCGCACCGGACCCAGGTCCACGAGCTGTAGGGGGACCCATCTCATTTTTAATGTAATGGTTTGGCTGCCCGAACCTTGCCATATTCTGTTGAGCAATATTCTGTTGCTGCGGAACGTACTGCGCTTGCGCCGGCGGCGGAGCCGAGTACAACGACCTCGGATTATTATCGTAGCCTTGTCCGCCCTGGTACTGTTGCATATTCTGAATGGAACTTCCGGGAGGGGTTGTTGCTGGTGTAGTAGGCATTGAGCGTGCGTTGCTCAAGCCAGTGTCAATCGCTAGAGGTGGGTTACCTTGAGCAACGCCCCCTGATACCATGCTTTGTCCGGTCCACTGGAATGACCCATCTTGGTTCCCCATTCCCATAATGCTAGACGCACTTGTAGGCGGCGTCGGGAAGGTGTGCGCACGATCTAGCCCTGGGCGCCCCGGTTGTGGATGGGGGGCGATCGAGTGGGGTGCTGAGGGGAGATGAGGGTTATGCATCGAATGATGGTGGTGCAATGAAGGGGGTTGCGACGGCTGCGAGGTTCGCATTTGGTGCTGCCGGGACTCTTGTAGACGGCGTTCCTGGGCCGCCTGCAGAACTGCATTTGTGCGGTGTTGGTTTGTCGGGTGATACAGCAGCGCGCCAATATTGTGGACGAAGAGTGGGTACAGGAGCTCTGTTATTTTCTCCTTGTTGGCGAAATCAAGCGCCCTTTCAAATGGAATCCTAAGTCAAAGCGTCAGTTGAGGTCCTCGGACTCTTGGCCCACAAATCCCAACATGATCGGTTAGGGTGAGACTAACCAGACGCCCTTCAAGTGCATAGGTCCGATCTTGACGACATGCCTCATTTTCTCACTCTTGAGGATTCCGTCTCTGCGTCCCCGAGTCATGCCAGCGACATTCAACAGTTTCGTTCCATTAATCATATGGTTATCTATCAGCGAGAGTTAGTATAATGCTCCAAGGCGATGGCTGCAAGTTTCTGCAGAGGTAAATGCGGAGGGACCCCTGAGCAAAGCACTAGCGCGGAACCCAAAGAGCCACAAAACAACAAGGCGTACCTTCTCGTCGCGCAACACAAACGCCCTTGGCCTCGACCTGAAAACACAGGCTTCCCTCGTCTTCCCACAGCGTTGCCGTAACCCGCGGCTTCATGCCAGGCGGAGCAATCTGACCGGTCGTGTCAAACGTTGGATTCGCAAATCCCTGTCCGCCGGTAGGACCTGATGTCGCTTGCGGATTGGGCGTCATGGCTAGCGAGGAAACTATGTGAGTTAACATTCTAGGGCTTGGAATGGGGCCATGCTGACCTGGCAGAGGAAGCAGTTGTGCTTGTACACCGGCACCCATCATTGGGGCCGATGCTGGGTGCCCAGCAGACTGGGGCGACGAGACTCCATTCGCGTAGCCATACTGGCTAAAAGAGCCCTGCGCGGGAGAGTAAGTCCCAGGCCCAGGCTGGAGCAATGGTGGTTGTTGATGAGCAGGGTAATGGGAAAGTCCTCCAGAGGTGACCGTCTGTGGGGCTTGTGGTTGGCCGCCAGAGAGATGAGACTGGTGAAAGTCCATGTATGGCTGACTTTGCCCCATGCCTTGGTTCATCGTACTATATGAATCGTGCCCGTAGGTATACCCTTGGTTAGGCTGTTGAGAGCTCGAGTACGGCGATTGCTGAGGGGATTGAACAGGAAGACCGTGTGTTACTGGACCAAGGCCCGAAGGCGTCTGACTTGGAGAAGGCGTCTTAAGGCCGTTGGAGGGGTTCCCGTTCGTAAAGGATGAAGACGGAACGTTGTTGAGAATCGAAGATGATCCGAGGGATCCAACCCTAGGAGACGATGAGCTAGAGGAAGAACTCCCTTGTGGTTGTGGAATCGGCAGCACAGGTAGTCTCTCACTGGACATCAAAGGTCGTTGTGCGTAATGGGATCCGTACCACGACGGGACTTCGTGGGGGGCTCGGGTGTGAACCGCAGAAATCGACGGCAGCTCCAGCTTTTCGGTGGTATTTGCAAAGGGTCTTAAGCGACTTTTTAATGCAATTGGCTCCCTACTGAGAATGCTAGGGGCGAAAAGGGTTGGCTAGAGTCGAATCAACGTCCCTTTTGGTCCCGATTCAAAGAGGGTGTCGTTGCAGAGAGTGACAGGCACCTGGAAATCCGATGGTTAGGAAGGATGCAGTTGCGACTGCCCGATGACCAAGAGGACGGTCAACGTTGCTCCAAGGGTTTGACGGACAGATAATTAAATGCTGATGCAATGCAGAGTGTCGGTAATGGAGACAATTACGCTTTTTTTTTTCTCGAAACTGTCGATCAAAACAACCTCCGGAATGAGAGCGGTAAAGTTCTAACAGGAAATTAACTTGAATCGCTACGCTCCAAAGAGAATGCGAGGCTGGTCGCTGGCTTGATGAGAGTATATCGAGACGGAACAAAAGAGGACGCTATTCGAAAACGGCAATGCAAGGCGAATGTTGGTGCTTTACAACGGGTGATGATCGGATCGATAGACGGGCGGTACACCGCATAGACTAGTAGTAGGAGGTGCGCTAGATGAGTTTGCTAGAGGCAGTATTCTGAAAGTCCCAAAGAGCAGGTCGTTTGGCTCGTTTCAAGTCGTTAAAGGTCCGAAAATGCGGTTTGTCGTAACAATTAGAGTGGAATCTGATCGTCGTCGTGTATATGCTTGCTTTATCGTTTACGCGAAAGCTACAGACTTTGCTTGACCGTCGCTTCTGAGGCGGGTATCGGGTACTGGAATCGTATCAGGTCGTTATTGTCGTTGCGCTTCGTTGATCGTACAATGTTTGGGGGGAGGAGGTGCAGATACGGCGGGTTTGCTGCAGGAGATGTTAGCTGGCTCGGGGCGGGAGAATTGAGCGGCGGAAACCATTTAATGGGGAGGCAGGGGAGCGAACCTTTCCTGTCCCTGGGGTGAAGAGATCTTTACAAAAGTGGAGAGGTCGGTCACGACGAAAGACAAGACGGATGGGAGAGATGGCGAGGAGGTTGGGATGTGTTGGTGGCCCTAGCGCGAAAATTGGCTGGCGCGAATCGGCGGAGGGCGGCGCGGGTATCAAGAGGATGTCGACCAGACAGAGCGAAGAGCGGGCCTGAAAGGGAATGAGGCCGCTCTCTATCGCCCAGGAGAAAGTAGTGACCGAACTACGACAACGATGAGGTACCAGAGAGAGCCAGAGAGTTAATCCGACCACCAGAGGTTGAGCGAAGGAGCGAAAGCTGCAATAGGGTTCGATGCAGGCAAGCAAGCAGCACCAGCCAGCACCAGCAGAAGCGGCGGCGGCAGCAGCAGCAGCAGCAGCAGCAGCAGTAGTAGGTATGGTGCAAAGTGCAAATCCACCGAACGGATGCCGGGCGATATGCGCAACCTACACGAACGCAGCTGCGGGTCGGCGCGACTCGCAGGGAGCTATCGGGGCAGCAGTAAAAGAGAGCCAGTGGTTACGTGAAGAAGGCCTCCAGCAAGCTCCAGTCCGACTGTCCCGTTAAGACGGTGGGTTCGCGTGCGTAGAAGAAAGGTCTCTCACGCTCTCAGTCTGCTAGCAAGTGCTTGTTTCTTGCTTCTGGGCTGCAGCGAGATGCTGCACTGTTGTAGTGGATGCAGGCAAGCGAACGGGACCCACCACCTACAGTTGAGACCTTCCGCGCAGGTCCTGGGAATGCAGGACGAGCTTTTCGTACCTAGGGGCAGGTGACGGCCAGCGGGATCTAAGATGAATCCGGCGAAGTGGAAGGAGAGGCAGTCGACGATCGAACGGAATCCCAGAGCGGCAATTGACCGTGTCTGTTCTTGATGTGACAGCGTGCTTTCGACAACAAATGCCAGATCCGATGGCGGGCGCTGCAGCTCAGATGGCAGGTGGGCGGTTTTGAGCGGACGAGCAGGCGGAACACAAGCTCACGCTCTCTGCGCAAGACCAAGGATTGGAGGACTGGAGGGGGGTGGGGAGGGGGGTGGAGAGGGAAGATAGAGGCGGCCCCAGCTAGTAAATATCCCAAGAGAAATGCCGGAGACGGGCGCAGTTTACTTTGGGGGCCTTCCCTGTCCCGATTGCCTTCGCCGGTTCGTGGCTCGTCTCGTCTTTTCTTTCCTTCGGCCTGACCAGGGCAGCCAGATGTTCGAAACGGACAGTTGGACAAATTAGCGGGAGGCCGACTGCTCCAGTAGGGGAACTCCAGACGGTGGAGACGAGTGATGCAGGCGTTCGTACGAGCGCTTGCCTCAGCAGCGGAGCACAGCTACAAGCCAATGTCCAATGTAACTAACGAGCAGACAAGAGCCGTCCACGACAACCAAACGAAAGTTATTCCCTTCGTGATCGCGGCGCGGGCGAGTCAGATGGAGAACCGCCAGACCAGGGGGCTCCAGGCTGCGCGACCGAGCGCAGGGATGGACCGATGGACCGTGGTGGGATAGGATACGGCAAAAAAGCGAGCAGCGCGCAAGGAGGGGGTCTGGGTTCACCGATAACCTCTCTGAAAACGGCTACGACGTGGGAGGGAGAGGGAAAAGGGAAAGACGCGGGTAATCAACACGGTCGTAGCAGTAGCAACAAGTAGGACAGAATCTATCGGGATCGTGGCACAATACTCCAGTGCACTGTTTCGCGCTCGCGCTCGCGCTCCCCTTTGCTACGGCCCTGTTGCGACTAGCTACTTGGTACTGCTGCTGCTACGGCTATCTTCCTTGATCAGCCTTCGGTCTGGACGACCGAAGTCCGGAACAAATTTCCTCTCCCCTCAGACGTGCAACTGACAACCAGCTGGCCCCAGCGACTTCGAGCTAGTTGTATCGAGGATGAACGGGCGATTGGAGGAGAGGTGAGGCATGTGGGTGTGTGCGTTGGCATCGCCAAAACAAGATCCCGATGAACGGCGATGGATGATTAGACGGCGCGGGTTCAAAACCAGGCTCAGGTGGGCGCCCAGAGCCGTTCAAGGTCACTGACCTGACACCGAGACACATACTCGGCTGATCGCTACAAAGTCTGCCCGGAACAAGGAATCCTCAATCTATTCTAACTCCGTATCTTACTTTTTTTAATTTTTTGTGTGGGTTTTATTCCCTCGCTCCGGGGGGGGGGAGGTTGGGTGAGTCTGAGGTGGTTGAGTTTTGGCCCCATGGGAAGACGAGAGAGCTGTTTGAGTTGCGAGGAACGAGATTGGCGGGCCAATGCCCATCCGTCCTCACGTTCCTCCCCTTCCTTTCAATTTCAGGAATAGGAACAGGTGGTATTTGGGGGTTCGTTTTTTTTTTGTGGGAAAGAGGTTTTTTCAGATATTTTCTAATTTAAAAACCCTGCCTCCGATCACTGGGTGCGATGGGGACGAGCTTTGCGGAGTATCCTAACCCGTAGTCTCGGGATGCCTCGCAGCAGGAAACGGGACGTTCGATACAAAAGAAAATACGCAACGGAAAAAGAGCGTTGGGCGTCCAGGAAGAGCAGCAGAGGGAGAGCGCCTGTGCAAGAAGGGCTAAGCGTGGCGCGTTTGATAGGCCGGCAGCGTTGCTTTGACTGGCCGCGTCCCCCGTTGCCAGCCCTTGCCAGCCCCGAATCAGGGCCTGTCCAAGAACTGCTTGTGTTTCGAAAAAAAGACTCGGCGGCAACCCTCCCCTCCCTCCGTCTGGCTCTCACCATCCTCGCCATTCCCTTCGGGGATTCCCACCCACCCAGCCATCCCTCCTATTTGGTCATTCGGATCATCCGAAACAAACCAAGGGGGCATTTTGCTGTGAGGGAAAAAGAAGCAAAAAAAAGCGAATCTTGCTGTTGCTTTTTCCCTCGTTATTAGCTATTGCCTGTCGTGTCTCTCTGTTTCCCATACGCTCAACCGTTCAACCGCTCAACCGCTCAACACACACACACACACTCACACTCACACTCACTCACACACACCCCCAAACTGACTTTGCCGCGTGGTCGCAATACCCACTTGATGGTGCGCGGAATTACAAAGTACGGTGACCCAAGTGTTCGGGCGGGTCTCCGGGCAAGTCTGACTAAAGGGGCTGGCTCGGGATTGGGGGGAAATATGGGATGGGATTGTGAGGACCGGTGTTAGGGATGTGACGAGGGTCAGTCGCGGGATTTTTTGCTGGAATCTGGCCCAATGATCGGGGGGGGGAGGGGCGAGTTGTGCGCTTGAGATCTTCAACAGACACAACCCCCATTCCCGAAATTTTGGGCGATTGATTGATGGGCGGAAAGCCGATCCCAGATCGTCGTGCGCGGTCCGTCATTTGGATTTGGCTTTTTGTCCCGAACACGTGAATACGCCATTTGCATTGCGCGTTAATTTCTGCCTTGATCCCGCTGCTCGTGGCAGAGGCTCATTGGCCTCTTCTGCTTTAATTAGAGTTAAGATCCGGTCGTGCCTAGAAAGACTAACCGAGATAAGGTTTTTTGGTGTCTTTTTAGGATTTGCTATTTTATTGCCCTTTCCGAGGTAATTATTGCGTATTGTTGCCCCGTGCATCACCTCTACGACGGACGGAGCAGGACTTTGCTACGGGGTACACACTTCGTTCTTAGTGCGGTGGTTGGAGATATGCGAATCATGCAAGGGCGCATGTGGCGCGGGGCAGTCTTATGTTGGCGAAACAAGGAACGCCGCCGCGGTGCTAATACCGCTTTCCAGATCAGCGTTCTTACCACGGAGTCTCAGGGAAAAGGCGGCAAAAGCCAGACAGAGGAGCAGGATCGTTATCATAATTGGGGGTTCTATGATAACATGATAATATGATAATCGTTGGTGAGGGAAGGGGGATTGCGTAGCATGCCCTTGGTTGGAGATGGGGTCCGGGGTCGGATGAGGCGGTAGAACGAGGAGGGGTTTGTCATTGGGGGTGGGGGTAAGTTGACCTTTGATTGTCCGTTTTGGGCTCTCGGAGTCTTTGGCGGTGTGAGAAAAGTACGTAGTAGGAAAGTAACTTACGGGGTCCAAGCAACGAGAGAGAAGCGCACCCATTGGGGACAATAGCTTTTTTCCACGATCCCTCCGAATAGCAGCAACCTTGGTGCAATCTTCTGTACCTGCGTCGAACTCATCACGATCCCATACGTTCAAGGGTCCGATTCTGTGGGAAACTCTGCAGCTGCGTTATTTTTACCCTTTTTTGCCTAAATTTGAACGAACCGCGAAGGACTTTCTGGCCGTGGTCCTCCTGGTGATCGTTTTTCCTCTTTGCTTTTCTCGGTTTTGGTTTTCTCGGTTTTGGCCCAGACCTATAACTTATCGCTGGGCTGACCACCAAAGAATGCGAAGGTGGGAAATTCTACACGAGGGGGAGGGGGTCGCATTGACTCGTAGATTAAAAATATATGGTTTTTCGCCAGAATCCCAGCGTCGGCCCTTCGCTTCGGGGCAAAGTTTGTCACGCTGTTGTTGTTGAGGGTCATATAGTAGTCAGAGCACGAGGGGTGGTGGTGGTGCTTTTTCTCTGCCGTGGGGTCATGGAGGAGCGAAGATACGGATATAGCCAGAGCCGTATAATATGGATTCATATTGTGATGTGTAGATATGATGCAAGTTGCACACGGCCGGTTTTCCCCCCAAACAACTCTGAGGAAGGCCAACACCACTAACCCAAACAACAGGGCCTTCTACACGGCAGTAACCCTTTCCCCCCCCCCACCCCTTCACCGAACACACCAATGCAGAAATAACGGCTCCCGTTCCGCGAACGCAAGCAAGATCCACCGTGCGCTGCAGGTTCAAAAACCAAATACGGTATAAAAAAAACGCGCCCATCGCATCGCTACATGTCTGCATTCCACGCTCCCCAGGGAAAAAAAAAAAACCACCGCCGCTAGGGTAGGTGCACGCCTCAATCCTTTAAAAAACCGTTTCGTCTGCAGCGGATGCCCGCCGCAGACGCAGGAGAAGGGGAAAAGCTGAAGAATGAGAAGAAGAAAAGGAAAAAAGAAAAAAGAACGGCCGTTTCGGGACCCAATGCCTTGTTCGTAGGGTTTGAGCATGTACTCTCGGGTGTACGCACGCGCGATGTATATGTATGTACTCTACGTACCCTCGGGGGGGCAGAGATCAGTGCGGTACGACATACATACAGGTACCTTACATAGGCGAGTTGACTCTGGATCTCCTTGCTTCCGTATCCCGGGACGAGAAAATGCGGTATGCAAGTACAGAGTAGTTGTGCAAAAGATGTAAGCACGTTCTATTTCAGGCAACGATAAGAGGAGGAGGGGGGAGGAGATGAGTATATATATATTATTTTTTTTCATGTAGGATATATACGACTTTTCTATATTAGAAAGAAGGTTAAACGGCGAGCGAGTTTCACCTGAATTGCATGAATGTGGGTAATGCTGGTGTCTTTTATTGGGGGGGGTGAGGGGGGTTTTCTTTTCCCTGTGTGGAGTACATGCAAACGAAATGTGGAGCGCATTAGACCTGCAATGCCCAAGGGTAAAGAGGAGAGATGAGGATGAAGTTTTTAATAGCAGTCTGACTACGGGTGGTATTGTCCTGATGTAGAAGATAGTTTGTATTCAAATTGAAGTTCAAAATCTATAACCAGATAAAAAAAAAAAAAAAACAAGACCCTCTTACCGTATCACACACGTTGTGTGTCGTGTTACACGTATCGTGTAACGTGTTAGCATATGTAGTAACGGAAAATTTAGAATTTAATGAAAATTGTAGCTTCAAATTAAAGATTATAAATAAAAAATATTTAAAATTAAAATTAAAAAAATAAAAATAAAAAATATAAAAAAAAGAGAGAAACTGGAGAAAAAATGAGTTGGGATTAAAAAGCAAAAAAAGCGACGCGAGGGAATCCTTACTCAGATAGATCCCGGGGATGCGGGATCTGCAGTCCAATTCATGCGGACCCATTGCATGCAGCCATTGATTTGGGGCGTGCGGGTGCTTGGGACTTTTGGTGGGTAAAGCTCGTAAACGTGGGCATCGCAGAGCGCCGCAGCGGCAACACGTGGATGAATTTGGCTGACGGCCGGCATTCCTTTTTCCTACCTCTGCGGCTTTGTAGGCAGAAAGAACCCCATATCTCTTCCGCCACGAAGAGAGAGAGAGGATGGGAGGATTGCTAAGCTGGGCTTGGCTAAGATAAGACAAAATACACGCCAATTACTACTGGCTGGTTTTCCACAAACACAAGAGGGGAAAAAAAGAAGAAAAAAGAAAAAAAAACAAAAACAAAAGGGAAGTAGAGAAAGCGTGACGACGACGATGATGATGATGATAATGATGATGATGATGATGATAATGCTAATGCTGATGATCAGCGACGAGGGTTAAAACCCAAGAAAAAAAAAAAAAAAAAAAAAAAAAAAAAAAAAAAAAAAAAAAAGGGAAAAAAAAAAAAAAAAAAAAAAAAAAAAAACAAGCAAGCAAGCCTCGCAATTACAGATTCTCAGCGGAAAACAGCTCCTA
>JAJDFE020000094.1:0-75557 GCA_021527465.2 Geoglossum glabrum
GGCATTTGGAACTCGTGATTATGGGATAAACGCGTTATGTTGCAGGTCAGGGAAGTTTGGGTGAGGTGGGATGGGCAGCGATTTGGGATTTTCCAATTCTCAACCTTTTTGCAAGCGACGGTAGCAGTAGCGGGGTTAATTTAGCATGTGCAAAATGCGGCGAAATGCCGGCCTTCTTGGCACCGCTTTTCCGCGCTTTTGGTGCTCTTCGCAACACCCAAAGTTATCCAGAAGGCCTCTTTACAACAACCGGGTGAGTTTTCACTTTGATACAAGTTACTACTTGGGCTGTTTTGGGTTGTGAGGCTTGTGCCTCTAGGTCAGCGCCTTGCTCGCTGCCGCTACCGCTATTGCTTTGCAAGTAACAGTAAGCTTTCTTAGACTGGAGGTCTGGAGGCTTGAAGGGCTTGGAGGGACATTGGACCTGAAATAAAGCTGTAGGTTGACCCTCAATTATATAAGTAGGTAAGTGTAGCCTAAACTATGTAGAAAAGCAGCAAAAGCGCAGAAAAGCGACATTAAGAAGGGTTGCGTTTCGCTGTATTTTTGCATATGCTAAATGCCTTAGCCCGGAAAGTGACCTCACATAGAGTCCACCAAAAACGGGTTTGAACATGAGGTGGCTAGCGCGATTGACCCAAAGATGCTCCGGAAAAAGAAGTCTTAAAATAATTCAAAGAGCAGGTCGACATGTTTCTAGAGTTCATAAAGGAAAGTGGAGCTGCTCCGAGCATTCAACAAACACCCTTGGGGCAACCTAGTCAACATTTGTTGGGGTCTATTGCCAAACACAAGCTCGACATCAGTTTCGCGAATGGCACAAAGACTAACAAAAGCTTCCGATACAATTAGTCTCAGATTCTTGTGCCAGGAGAGCTAAAGAGCAACCCAAAGGCTAATAGACAAAGAGATATATGACTTGACCTAGCGAGATATGCAAGACACGTACTTATTACTCAAGATATTCATTGCTTTGTCCTTGGTTTTACCCTCTGTGGGTCTATCATGCGACTGTGGGAGTTTGACAGACTTGGGAGTATTGCGTCCTCACCATTTGATATCAATAAAGAGAATTTACAGTTCGTCTCAATGGTATTGGGATATCTCTGGATGAATGAGAAGCAGCTCGGATTTGACTCTACTATCTTCAAATTGGATGGTAAATGTTATATGGAGAGGTGGTACGGGCCCTTCCTTGCGTGGTGCCCACCTTTCCCTCCATAAAGGCACCACGGCCTGAGGTCCCATAGGGCTGACGTAGGGTGCAAGCGGCACTACGTATTTCAATACGAGTATCGCAAGAGTTGTTTTGTTGTATCCGCGTTCAAGATAACCGGTAATCTGACCGGATATCTCTTCTGCATTACTGTAGTCAATGTTTAGGTAGACCGGAGAAACAGTACCTGGGCCGTCTTGGATGCCATCGTTTGGAAGTTCCTCTGGTCGCAAACGGCGATTCCCATTCAGAACTTTAGCACCAACAGGCACAAGAATGAGCTCTTCAAAATTCTCATCTGTAGGGCCAAGATAAACAAGACCGTCGGTCCGCCTTCTCCTTTTCGATCGTTCGATGTTCATTTCGTCCTCGTAGCTACTGTCACTCGCGTCGTCGTCGCTCTCGCTACTGCCACTCTCGGTCAGGTCGATACCCTGACCCCCGTTTGCGTAAGAACAAAGCCAGCAAAAGAATGAGCAATGGGGACAACTGTAATCTCGCCGAGTATCTTTATTTCCGGCCTCTGGTGTATTAGGCCGAGAGGATTCCTGATCAAAGATATGACCCTGGAGCCGGGGCCTGCTGTTTAGTGTCTGTGGAGCCGATTCCGTTGACATAAAGCCCTTGCCGGCGATAGGATTCTCGCCCACTGTGTTTTGTAATCTGTCGTCTCCCTGGGGACCAGCTTCAGGATATGGTATCAAAGCTCCCTTAACCTCGGGCTCGGGTGATGTAGTAGGAGAGAACTTGAGCGATCTATCAGCAGACAGAGACCACGGCCGTAAAGATGCAACTCCGTTTTCAGAGTGACAGTATCGTTTTGCTACTTTTTGGTTAACCATATTAAGGATGATAAAGTGACCCATGAGCAACGTACCTTTCGGTTGATCTAGCTCGTCCTGATCGATATGGGAACATTTTCGTGGCTGTAAAGGAGATGCGCGATTGCCTTCGGAGCGACGGTATCGTTTCCCTACGTCCGGTCAGCTATGTTGAGGACAATGGCAATGGCTCACGAGCAACATACTCTTGGGCTTTGACTCGCCCTGCTTGATACGGGCACCTTGTTGTGTCCTCTGTACACCTAGTGAGGCCGAATTTGCTTCCATAACGACTGATATAAGGGTGGGAATTTGGGTCTCTTTGCTACGTCTCCGTGCAGGGAGATGTTGGAGGCCGGCATGCAAACCAGGCGGAACGTCGCGTTGGACAGTTGAAGACAAAGCAACAGACTCCCGGAAGCCAGCAGTATTTGTGTTTGTTTGTGGGCCATTGCGAAGCTATTAAATAAGGCCCGGGATCAAAACTTCCTGACACTGGCTCACATCGGATGGCCGTGCTGCTTATACTTGCAAGCGCAGATAATGTTAGCGGCGGCGGAGTGCATGAAAAGAGTATTAACGCTCAACTAACTGTTCTCTTACGTCTAGGAACAAGGAACTGAAGGAAATCAAAGGGATGCTCCAACCCCGCAGATCCTAACACCGCCAACATTACGATCGGAGGCTAAACCCTCTATGCATTTAGTCCGCTTACACATGACACTTGCCCGCCCGCAAATTTTTTTTTTTTTTCCGCTTTGAACCAAGCAGTCAGTGGTTGATCGGAGCACGAATATCAAAGGAAAGTGAGAGAAAAAAAAAACGAGAAGGACATGTTTGGTAGGGGTTTATATATGTAGCTTACCTACAGTACTGTGGAGGCGGTTTCTGAGCCCGGGCGATTACAGTAGCTACCTCGCTGCCACCCGCTAGTTTTCCTACTGTGGAGAGTATCGGGGCCGGTGGGTAGTGTGCTCAATGCTCTCTCGTTCGTGGTGCTTATGCTACGACGAAAAAACGAGCGGCAGCGAGGTACTGTAGGTAAGCTACCCGCGCCAAGTAATCTAGCTACATGTACATGTAACTGCCCGGGCTCAGAATCCGCCTCCTCCACAGTATCCGCGCACGTATGTATCCGTGTATGTATCCGTGTATGTATCCGTGTATGTATCCGCGCATGTATGTATGTATCCGTGTATGTATCCGTGTATGTACGTATGTATGTATGTATGTATGTATGTACGCTGGCAGTTGTAGCCAGCCGCGCGTAACTACCCCCAAAACGAAACATTAATTAATTACTAAGCCCGTTTCCCCCGTTCTCGTGTTTGACAAAAAAAAAAAAAAACAACAGACGGCTACGCAGGCAGCAATCAATCGATGAGGTTTTTTTTTTTTATTTTTTTATTCTTTTTTTTTTTTATTTTTTTGCTTTTCTTTTCTTTGGTTTGCTTTGCTTTGCTTTGCTTTGCTTTGCTTCTCTGGATGCGGGATGCGGGATGCGGGATACGGATGCGGATGCGGGGTTTTTGGTGAAGGTCGGTTTTGTTGGAATTGAAAAAAAAAATCCGGGAGAAAATAATAATAATAATAATAATAATAATAATGGGGGGTGTTGTTTTTTTCTCTCTCTCTCTCTCTTTTTCGCTCTGCTTCTTTACTGTTTACTCTTCGTCGGGTTTGGGATGTTGCTGTTGTTGTGTTCGCGGTGTGTATTTTTTTTTCTTTTTTTTTTTTTTTTTTTCTTGTTGTGGTGGGAGAGTGCGGAGGGGGAGGGTATTGGAGGTTTTTTTTTTATTTTTTTTATTTTTTTTAATTTTTATTCGTATATTCCCTCCCGCAATATATATTTACATGTATGCCTCTCAAATCCAACTAAGTTATATAAAAGTATAAAAAAAAATCAAAATCAAAAAAATTCAATGCATTTTGATTTATTCTACTAGAAGAAAAGAAAAAAAAAAAAAAAAAAAAAGCTTGGTTTTGAGGTGGAACAGTACGGGTCATACGTGTGTTGGATACATGTTACATGGTATTATTTATTATTCGGTTATAGGAGCGGGTGTTTTTTTTTTTTTCAAACACTTGTGGATCCCTACACAGTAACAGTAGAAACGAGAGAGAGAGAGAGAAGTGGGCCCGAGATAGGGTAGAGGGTAAGGTACTCTGTACTGTGGAGGCAGATTCTGGTTCTTGGCAGGGTAGCTTTATCAGCTTCGCTGCCGCTCCCTTGTTTGCCTGCATGTGCGTACACGAACGAGAGAGAGAGACTACCCACCGGCCCCGATACTCTCGACAATACCCTCCACAGTACGCTAGTTGAGTTAGTTGGTTGAGTGCCCCTGCCAAGCAAGACTGTGGACTATATACATCTAGACTGCGGTAGCTGGGTGTTTGTGGAGGCGGATTCTGAGCCCGGGCTGTTAGCTAGGATTCTTGGCGCGGGTAGCTTACCTACTACATGTAGGCACACGAAGCAGAGCATTTTGAGCATTCTACCCACCGGCCCCGATACTCTCTACAATACATACATGCGCGGACACACACACATACATATACACACATACATACATACATACATATACACACCCACACACACACATACACACACCCACACACACACACACATCTCGGAAGTCTCCAGACCCGACGAAACGAACGAACGAACGAACGAACGAAGGGTTTGCTTTCTCTATTTATTCAGCGAGTTTTTTTTCGTTGGTTGGTTTGTTGTTTTTTACTTTTGTCTTGTTCTATTACGTGTAACGTGTACATATATATATATATAGGCATTCTTTTCTTCTTTTTCTTCTTCTTCGCCGCTGCAAGAGAAGAGGGTAGATAGATAAATTTGTGTGCTATGGGGGAAGTATTTATTTTTAATGTTCCCGTTTTTGACGTTTTGAGTGTGTACAAACGTATTTATTTACTTGAACCAACCAACAACAACAACAAAAAAATAAAAAATAAAATAAATACAAAACGCCATAAATGATCTCCAACACATACATACATACATGTGCGGTTTCGTCGTACCCCACACAAAACAAAAAACGAAAACAAAAAACAAAAACGCCCCCCCCACAAGCCAGCCTTCCTTTCCCTTCCCAAGCTTAATAATACTAATCATCATTCCTTTTTCGCCCTCTTCAGGCACCAAAAAAGCCAAACACACACACACACACACACACACACCGGTGGTCACGCGTATAAGTACCCAGGCACAAAAACTGCGGTTACCCCACGTAGGAAAAAATAAAAAGGGCAAAAACCCTCACATCTCAAACAACAACAACGCAATCCCTCCTCCTGCCGAAAAAAATGAAAAGAAAGAAAAAAAAAAAAAAAGAAAAAAAAGAAAAAGAGAGTCACGCGTGCATCTAACATGTAACATGTACATATCCCCGTTGGCTACACATCGTCTTGATATACCTCAAAGCACCGCATAATGGTACTAGAAAAAACAAAAAAACAAAAAAAAAAAAGGGCATATACCCCGACTCTATACCCGTACGTCCGTACCAAGCGCCATTCTATCCACTATGATAGGCACTCGAAACGAGCGTCCTCCCCTTTCTTTTTCACCCTAAAAGGAAAAAAAAAAAAAAAAGAAAACCCCCCCCCGCCCTCCCAAAATTTGACACAAATCGCTCGCTCCTTACTGCCTAAATAAAAATAAAAACCAAATAAGGCCAAGCCTCATGTTGTTCCATATACATTATCCTCGACAAGCAAAAAAAGAAAAAAATTTCTTTTTCTTTTCTGTGCTCCGCCTTACGACTACCCAGTAGTCCGTCTATCATTTCCAACTCTAGTTTAGCGTAGGATTCGAGAGGATAAAAGTTTTGTAAAGCATAAATTTTTCAACTGTTGAAACCCACGTTATTGGTGAAGCTATATCGAGTAGTGCCGCGCCGCCCTGCCCTGGGCCTCTCGACCGTTCCAGGGCGCCCGGGTGCTCGAGTACTCTACGGATCGGCGTCATTCCCGGTGTTTTCCCCTCTCAGAGGACCATACTCGAAGGCAGCAAAGGAATGATGGACCAGCCATTCCTCAAGGGCAGCCGCTGCCACCCCTTTTCATGTCATCGACAGTAGTCGTGTTTACTCAAGTGGTATGCTGTAGCCGATTCCAGAATCGAAGGCGCACTAACGTATGCGTTCCACTCGGCCGTAGTCGTGATTGAAGCGATGATGTCCTCAGAACCTAAGATGGAGGGTTGTGTTTCCATAATATCCTCTGCCGATAAGGAGCAGGTCGCAGCTGGGGACAATGAAGGCGAAGGAGATAAATGCGGTAAGGAGTGAATTTTCGTCAAGAGAAGAGGCAAGAAACGAGAATCACCCCCGCGGAGGGTAGAAAGGAGATTCACAAACTCCATCAGATAGTCGCGAGGACCTATCTCCAAGGTGCTAGAGTCGAGGGGAATGCAAGCCATAACGTCCGTAAGGGCATAGGCGACGTCAAAAAGCTTTTCTATCTGTAAAATAAGTTAGTAGATTGTCAAGATAGCAGCGGGGCTGGGCACCAGGGCCATCTCACCAATCCAATTCCATGAACTTCCATCGATTGCCTGGACAGTTGCCCAGTGACCGCTAGGAGATCCCGAGCGATCTCTATAGGATATTTGAAAGTCATCGACGGATCTGCCGACGATGAGGAAAGGTAGCCGTTGCTTATGGAAAGCTGCCACACCACCGTACGCAACCATTGCTGAGAGGTCTTCAAGTCCGCAACCTGACTTTCGGGGCTCTTGAGCTGTGCTGGCACTGCGTCCGCTAGCTTTTGTTGCAGTTCAGCTAACCAGGCAGTGGAGCAGTCGGTCCTTATTTTGTTCCAGAGGCCAATAAAGACGTCATCAAATGGAAGGAATAAGTTGACTAGGTGATTAAATCCGGTTAAATCCACAAGCTCTCTAGAATCTTCCTCTACTGTTGGTAGCCCAATAGTAGCTTGTAGCGTGAGTGATCGATGCCGCTGGAGAGCATACGCTCTAGGAGTGTGTTAGTGAGAGGTGTGTAGCTAGGGGGAAGTCAATACTGCTGACCTTTCTGTCACAAAGAGTAGCCAGAACAGGCGTCTTCGGACGAGGCTTTCTACGGGATCAATCTCGGAGTAGGTATTCTCATCCTCCATCCCCAGTATTTGTGCAAAAGTCGTTGCTTCACGAAGATAGAACCACGCAATGTTGTGCTTCTCCAGCCCAAAGTAACACCCAAAGACAAAAAAAGACGTAGTCACTGTGAGCTGGCTTGGGGTTTCAATATAATCGTAAGTCTTTCTAACGCGTAGAGCTTCCTCCAACAGCGCAGCGCCCGAGATGGCAGTGGGATAGGCCGTAGGTTCAGCTATTTTCGCAGCAGCCTTACCCATAACGTTGACGCCTGGCTGGATGATAGTAAACGCACAAAACGCAGCCACAAGACAGTAGGCCTCCCCGTCAGTCTCCAGACTGTCAATCGATTGCTCCAGATACTCGCGGCGGAGGACAGGTATGTTCGGATACATGTGCTTGAAGAAGAAATCCATGCATCCCTTAACAATATCTGGCGTTAGCAACCCAGGCGTGAGGACCTGCGACGGGGGGATTGGCCACCGGTCGTTGAGCTTAAGGGCCAGCTGCGTTTGTCGCTGGGTTTCCCGGAGCTCAGATATCACCTTGGCCCTGCTGCCTTTGGGGCCCTTCTTCTGGGGGACTGTGTTAAAGGTACAACCTAATGATGCTTGAGAGCAGTTGCGGCATGGAAGGCCGCCGTCACACTTGACTTTCCGGCGGTGACATGCGTCGCACGCTCGTTTGGCAGACGTCGACATTGTGGCAGTGGCACATGCAGTGGTAATAGCTCAGGTACAACAGAGAGGGCCAGGGCCCGGAGGACTGACCCAGAGTTCTTATCATCTTGCCCAGCCGTCGGATGGGACCAGATGTCTAGAGAATTTTTTTATTGGGCCCCTAGCCGTGTTCGCAGTAGCAGCGACAGGGATAAGAGCAAAGAGCTACGGCGGGGGTGAAAAGGCGCGAAAAGGCGCGAAAACGCAAGGCTGCCTGCACTACGAACTTGGCTCAAAGCCTGTCAGATCTGCCCATGGCACTGGCTGCCCCCATACGCCATCGCGTCCACTACCGATGGACGATGGTGTAGCCCGCTTTAGGTGTGCCGCCGACAATCGCCACGCAGGCCAGGAACGGCCCATCAGCCCCGAGCATCCAGTCGAGTTTTCAGTCGTGTTGCTTGGTTGGCCCATGCGTGCGGTATTTAGTCGGATCGAGTTTTTGGGCTGGGGAGTCTATGCTCTGTCGCGCCGCTCACGCCTCCAACAGCCCCATTCAGAGCAGATTTTACCCGTCTACACGGAAATTCGGCCGGGGTGAAATCGGGCTGATGCAAAGTGTGTGTAGATAATACGTTCTATTTCTTCATCCTTTCCAACCTTTTAGAGCAGGTGTGCAGAGCAGAATGCGGAGTAATGCGCTAGAAGAAACACCAGCGGCAAAACAACTCCATTGCATCATCCGATGTTCTAGAACGTTCTGTAAAAATTCCTTCTTGGGCGCATCGGCGCCCCAGCTCAACGACTCATGAGAGGGCGCCTCCCGGCACTGAGCGACTCGAGCATCTCCCGCTGGGCGCGCCATTGGACCTCTGCTCCAAAGCACTCGCAGACGCAGCTGCAGGCGTATTGCGGTAGACCCGGGGCTGTCGATACGGGGACCTGCGTCGAAGGATGTAGTGGGTCGCTGACCCAGACTTCAAACTCAACGGAAACGCTCAACGCCAACGCTCAACGCCCAACACGGACTCTTGGACTAGATGCGGATCCCCGCAATCTAGTTGCCTTGTGGGGCATATCCGCTTATTGCACTACACCACGATGGGCTCGGACGTGTATGTACTCTTACGAGTTGTTGGCGAGAGACGGCTAGCATGGAGTAGCCGGCGCAGGCCTTCTGGTAAATGTTACCCGTTTCGGTACTCTGGCCAGGCCAGGCTGTTGACCTGCTGGCTCGTGCCAACCCAGCTTCGTATCGAGAGGTTACGGAAGCTGGAGGGATTGGGAAGGTCTTTTGATGTTGATGCCACGGCACCGCAGGAGATGATCAACACCTCTACAATATATGGGAATGATGTCCACAGCGAACGGGGGGTCACCCTACAGGACCAGTGACCGCAGGCATTCGCTGAAACATTCTTTCTTTTTTTTTCTACCTCCAGTCGTCACGTTCGCCAAATATCACCGGAAACGGACACCCACGGCTTAATAGAAGACCCTCCCAACAGTTTAGTTCCTGGTGAAGCTTACGTAGTATGGCAGCACAGTATGCAGCGGCTCATGCAGACATAACATGTCTTGAAAGTAACGTGGCTACCGCGTTGACTCAATCAAGCAGCAATTCTCCGACCAGGCGGGACGGATGTCTCCACCAAGGCACCACCTCAAGCCAATACGATAACACCCAGCAAATGGATTTCAGGCGCCAGCGTCGAACAGAAGGCATCTTGCAACGAAAATCTGAGTCCACGTTTCAGGGCGCGGGCCGTACCCAGTAAACATCGATTCCAATTCCAAGAGATGTCTCGTTAACGAGGGGTGGAGAAGGCAAGGGTCTGATCAGATGCCACATGTGCATACATAAAAATGTGCACTGCGATCAGCACTGGGAACAACGATATCGCCAGAAGATCTTGTATGACAAAATCGCCCTTCTAGAAACGTTCGAGCCCTAAGCACCAGTTCAGCCAGAAGATTAAAGAGTAGCGTTGTAGAAAGTTCTCGTCCCTTATGCTCACATAATCCCATGTATCCAATTATACATGTACAGTAATAGAAGCCAGGCCAGTATCGCGTAGCCCAACAGGTATTTTCAAAATACTAGACATAAGGCGAAGGCACCCTGCCAAGAGCGAGGAGTGCTTTGCATAACCTTTTCCGGGCCAGACCCCCCCCCAGGAACTCCTCGTCCGAACAACGCCGACTTAGCGGAAGTGATTTGACGGATGCACGAGAGGAATCCCGAAGACGACCGGACGGTAAGAAGCACTCCTGCTAAGCGGCGGCTATGAGGGTTGAGATGGGTTCTTCGTACCATCAATTCGGCGAGCATAACCGTTCATGCTACTTTGCTGTCTCGAGAACCACAGCCTTACGAATACATTCTGCCAAGATGAGAGGACGCAAGGCAGCTATCTCTCAATGCACGCACGGAAAAGAGAGATAAATATATTGCTCCGTACGGAAAATAGGAGCAGGGTCGTTGATTTTCCCACCGGCACGAGCATATTGGCCCATCGGGGCCTTTGTTGCGGGCGATTGGGTTTTCCACGCATCTTCGTGATGGTGAGTTGTCTCGGAATAGAAAACGAAATGAGAAAAGTGACGCGGCGGTCACGTGCCTGGCGGTGAGAATCACTCCGAGATGGATTCAGCCAACAACATGGAGAAACGGCAGTTTCTCAATTCCTCGATGCGAGTGCGAAGAAGGCTGCCGATGATACCGTTCCGTCTGCTGTTTTGGCGGGGAGGGTGTGTTGTTACTTTGCCCACCACGTCACTTTCAGTCCGGGCAGCGACAAAAAGGAGCCCTCCTGTCTGCGCATGAGGCAGAGCAGGATTGGAATGAAGCATTTTGTACTGTTGACGGGGCCGTGCGCTCTTATTGCTGAAGTTTTGCTTTTTGTGCGCTATCGATAGCGTTGCCTGGCCACTGAGAGGTTGTCCAGTCGACTGCGCTATGTTTTGACGTGGCTGGGAAGGCGTGGCGCGGGGCATGCACCCGCCACCCACCCACACCGCATTATTCCCTCAGCACAGCGTAGATCCCATCAAACATTCCCATAGTTGAAACGAGAGAGGTTGGCGATACAGCACCTCAGCCATCGCTTTTTTGACAGTGTGAAACGGGTGGCTACGAGCTTGGGGAGGAATAGGAAAAGATTTTGTGTAAGCGTCCTACACTGAGAAATCATCACTGTCTACCTACTCGACCCACTACACCCTTCCCTGTGCGATTTTCATCCACCTCAGAGCCCCTTTGAGGTCTGGGTTGTGCTAATAACAAATTATTATACCACTCGTTTGAAAGGGCATCACCAACTTCTTAGCGTCAAAACACTTTTTCGTCCGACAAACCTCCCCTCCTCCTATTCCGCCTCCCACCACCCCATCTTCACTCCTCACCCTTGACTTCCAGAAACCCTCGTATCCCTCTCCCCACGTTGCGCGGCCGCCATGGCGCCAGCGGCGCAACTGTCGCAGCCGGGCAGCAGCTCATACTCGTCGGGTAGCATGTATGTGGGCGATGGCACTTGGGATTCACAACGAAATACATTCTTGCTGCCTAACCTCGTCGGGCTGAATTTCGATACCATGCGGTATAATGGTGAGTTCGCAATATACATGATTTTTGTCCCTACTACTAATCAGTTGATGATACCATAGGCATGGGCAATCGTTTCCGCAACGTCCCACAATACCACAGCCTTATCCTGGCACATGGGGTCATTGCCGCGATAGTATTCCTCTTCATCGTCCCTACGGCCATAATGACGGCTCGTTTCCATACCCAACGGCCGCCTTGGGCGCTGCGATTGCATGTTTGGCTCCAAGTCTTGACTGTTGCATTGACAACGGTCCTATTCGTTCTGGGATGGTTCGCAGTTGGGCCGGCACGGAGCCTGACAAACCCCCATCATGGGATTGGACTGGCAATTTATGTCCTCGTGCTTGCACAGGCGATTGGCGGCTGGTTTGTGCACGCTCGAGAGAAAGGGAAAGTGAGGGACAGATTGCCAGTGAAATTGATGGTAAGTCCTTAATATAAGAGGCCATATTCCCATATGTGAATGGAATTTGCGCTTAAAGCGCTAATTGCTGACACAAATATTTATTAGGTCCACCAATGGTCTGGCCGTTTTATAGCTTTGTTAGGTCTAGCACAAGTTCCTCTCGGACTATGCCTCTACGGCTCCCCGCGTTCGCTATTTATTCTCTACGCTTTGACAGTCTTTTCTCTATTGTTGGTCTACTTTGTCCTTTCGTACCGACATGATGCACCTACAGTAAGCCTCTATCGAGGAAGCAATACCTCAGGAACCGTAATCACGGAAGACCGCCACCACCACGGTGGCGCAGGTGCTCTTGTTGGTGCCGCTGCTGCCACTGCAGGGTTAGCTGCTTTGCACAGACATAGGGGTGAGCACGGTGACGGAGGTGGGTCGTTTATCGAAGAGAAACCAAGCCACCACCGCGAAAGCGGGGGGTTTAAAAAGAGGCTACTCGAGGGCGGGGCCGCGCTAGGCGCTATTGGGCTGGCAAAGAGGTTCTTCGATACCCGAAAGGATGATAAGGACCATTATGAGGACAACACGGCGAGCGATGAAAGCATTAGTAGAGTTGAGGAGGGGCGAGTAGGAGTACATAGTAGAGTGGATGCACCACCTCGACGAAGCTACAGCTCGAGCTCTCGGTCCAGCCGAACCAGCATAAGTGGCAGGCGAAGAGGCCACGGGAAGTTACGGAAGGCCGAAGAAGGAATCGCAACCCTTGGGGCCCTGGGTCTGATTCGCGCAGCCATAAAAGGGCGAAGAGAGCGAAAGGAGCAAAAGCGAATTGACGCGATGCGAGAGCGGGAAATGGAGGAAGAACGGCTCGCAAGGCGGGGGAGTCGAGGTAATCGTTACACAGGAGACGGGTTACCTTCCAGGCGGATGGGTCGGCGGGGCTCCTTGACAAACACCGACTACACCGCCACGACCGCTCCTCCAGAAGGGCGCCACCATCATGGCATCCCCCCAGCTGTCCCAGCGGCAGCCGCTGGTGCAGTCGCGGGAGCTGCCCTTGCTGGACACGACCGCCGTCGCGATCCCCCACCCAGCACTACGGCCATGCCCCATGGACCCACAGATCCCGCGGGCATCCTCCATCACTCCTCAGATTCTGAAGGCAACTATCGTACTCGCCCTCAAGGCGCTCGGGATCTCGCCACAGCTTCTACCGTTGCTGGTGTCACCACATCCCCTGGGCATCATAGTGGTGCAGAGAGCGGCGTGGCATCACCCCCGGTCTCCGTCAAAGTCAAGATGCATAACGATGGCCGACACGTGACACTCCGCCGTCTCTCTGAACACGAGGCAGCCGCCGAACGAGAGGCACGCCAGCGAGACCGCAGCCGACAATCCGGACCGAAAAGCCGGCACCGCCGTGGTAGTGGGAGTGAATTTTCAGTAGGTGAGGGAGCCAGCGGTAGCAATTGGCGACGGGTAGAGAGTCTGGAGCGTCGACGAGCAGAGGCCAGTGTTGAGAGGCAGACAGAGGGCAGTCCAAGTTTAATTCCGCCTCCGCCCATTCCTGGTCCCCCTGGGGCGGCTGCAGTAGCCCCGGGTCCTCCTCCCACTACGTACGATGGCCACACAAGTGAGGCCGGCACAGGGCCTCCAAGGTCAGAGAGCAATAGACGTAGGAGAAGGGCGGAGAGGTCACAGAACTATGGGGCTGGGTCGCAGGTCGATTGGCAGTGAAGACAATTCGCTCATGTTTCTTTTGTCCTAGGGTTGGAGTGACGGACGCATTCATAGTAGGGTTTGGTTCATTTGCTTTTTTTTTTAGCGCGGAGTCCGTCTTCATATTCCCATCCGTGTTTTTCTAGGACGTGCGGCATCTACGGCTAATGAAGGAAAAAACCTCATGAAAACGGCACTTGCAAGGGAGATGGAAACGAGGCTGTCTTATTAAAATTTTTCGTTGTCTCTCTGCATCTCTGGTTGGTTTAGGACACGAGGGTTTTTTTCTTTTTCTTTTTTTTTTTTAATAGGTCTCAACACAGAGGGGGGTCAATCATTTTCTTTTTCATCTAGGCGGGCCCTTGACCCTCCCCCCCCCCCCGCTCTCTCTTTCCTTTCTTTGCCCATATATGTATCGAGAACAAAAAAACGAGGCGAGAGAGAGACAAGGCTTAACCAAACCGAAAGAATAATATAAATTCCCAATGTTGACAAAATAACACCCACCATCCCACCCCACCCCACCCCACCAAACAAATAAGAAAAAAAAAAAAAAAGGAAAACTGTAGAGAGGAAGCAGACAGACGGGATTCTTTGCCCCGTCGGTGCCCTTACTGTGACCTTTTTTTTTTTTTTTTTTGGGATTTTGTTTTATGTTTTTGATTTGTTTATTTTTTTTTGTGGTAATGAGGGGGGATGAGGGGGTTGAGGGTTGGGGGTAGATAGAGATAGGTTGCGGTGGGTGGTAAACTGTTGAGGTTTGGGGTAGAATTTTCCCTTCTTTTTTTTTTTTTAAAAATTCTTTAGTTATTTGATTTTTTTTATCTAATATATATACATGTATATGTGCGTATGTAATGTACGTAGTAGAAGGTGGTGGTGGTGTGGTACATTTTTTGGGAAAGTAGGAAAAAATGGAAAAGAAAAAAAAGTAGCCAAAAATAAAAATAAAAAAAACCGGATATGGATGGCGCCACGCTATGCGAATGCTATGATGAACGGGAAGAGGGGGGGGTCGATTGAGGCAGGACGAACAAAGGGGAGGCTGCGCACAGCAGTTAAAATGCGGTGAAAACGCCTACCCCCAGATAAAGGGACGAAAAGGGGGGGAAAAGTTCGTGGATTAGCAATAACGCCCCTGATGTGGAGGGGAGTTTTTTTTTTTGCCAAAAAAAACAATGCAAAAATAAAGCCGTGAGGTTCGTTACCAAGGCCATTATTCGTTTTGAAAATCGATTAGGAGGGTGGTAGGGTTGGTGTGATTATAGCAATGCAATTAAAACCGATGATAGACCGACAATTAGGACGGTGCCGAGAGACATGAGATCTCTATCACTAGGTGCAACTCCTTTCTTCGGTTTAGCCGTCGTTGTGGTCTTTGGCGAGCTACTTTTAGTGGTTGAGCGGCTAGAAGTTGTGGATGTCGATGATCTTGTGGACGTCGATGATCTTGTAGACGAGGCGGTCCCAGAGCGGGATGTGGTTGTCTGTCCTGAGGTGGTAGTGGTGACTGGGTTCATTGGAGAAGGCCCCGTGGTTTTTCCGGGGCCCAGCGTGAGCGGTACTGGTGTGCCATCGATGGTGAGACCACTCGGGCCGAGTGTGACAATGTGACCGTCTGGAAGGGTGATGGCCGTTGCCGATGCAGGGTTGAGGGTCTGCCCGTTGATCACAATTGAGCCGTCAGGGGTTACGGAGTATGAAATGCCGTTGAGGGACCCAGACGTGATCAATGGAATGTTGGTGCCGCCAATCTGAACTGTGCCGCCTGGACCAATCACAAGGGTTTGTCCGTTAGGCAAGGTCACGGACGTGGGTTGGGAGGTTGAGAACGTGGTGCCCGAGATGACTATGCCGCCAGACTGGATGGAATACGGTACGCCATTAATTACACCCGATGAGCCAGGCGACGAGCCGGGTACAGTCACGCCGCCAATCTGAAATGAGCCACCCGGCCCAATAACTAGCGTTTGTCCCTCCGGTAGTGGAATGCTTGTTGGTTGTGAGGATGAATATGTGTTGCCCGAGATGACTATCCCATTGGGGGTAAGGGTGTACGGGACGCCGTTGATAACGCCCTGCGATGGCGAAACGGAGCCGTCCGGATTAGTCGGAACGAAGGTATTGCCAATTGTGAGACCACTTGGTCCAATATTCGCGACTTGCCCATTTGGGAGGCTAATGGCCGTTGGTGCCGTCGGAGAATAGGTTTTGCCATCGATAACAATTGCTCCTGGGCCAACGGAGTACGAGATGCCATCGACCTGACCTTGTCGAGGTGTCGATGGCGGTGGTGATCCGTTCTGGTTTGGGGTTACTCCATTGAACGCTGAGGCAATGATCGCCCCCAACTTATCCGATATGACGCCTGGTGATTCATTGTTCTTAGGAGGGGGATTAACCTGCGGGGCTGGATTATTGGATGGATTATTGGATGGATTATTGGATGGAGCAGTGTCGGCGAAAACTTTATTGATAAGGTTTGCAAGAATATTGTCGACATCCGGTTTGGCTGGTTCTGGTGGTTTTGGGACAGGAGTGGGATGATCATCGAATGTCACGGGTGGGACTCCTAGGTTGGCGTTTTCGATAATGGGAGTGAATTTACCTCCCGCATTTTGCCCGGGAATGTTTTCTATACTGTTCATAGTTGGAACAGGTTCATCAGCATATACCGTGGCTGTGACTTTGTGGACCCCCGATTTGATAATTGGTTGTATTGCGTAGCTCCGTGTGCCCATATATTCTGGTAGTTCGATGGTAGAGGTCTCACAGAATTGGTGAGATGTTGTCAGAACAGTCACGATTTCGGTAACGGTTGGCAACTGGTTCCCATCTGGATCGGGGACGATTGTAGGTTCAGGGAAAGCCCAGAAGGTAGGGCACCCTGATGGCTGGCTGGCATTAGGGTGCCCGAAGATGGGCGAGCCATCGTCCCCGAAGCCTATTACGTCTCCCCAATTTATCGAAAATGAGCTATGGGAAACAATGTAGTTGGAGAGCTGGAAACCGAGCGCGCCAAGGTCGTCAAGGTCGAAGTTTGGCGGTTCTGTTACCACCGCTCCCGGTAGCCCAATGATGGTCGCATTATCCTGAATGATGGTCGTGAGTTGAAATTCATCATCTGCGTTGGGATCTCCAGTTGTGCTATTGCTTATTGTGGAGGCCGATACGGTGTTAGTGTCGGTGGTAGTGTCGGTGGTGCTGGTTGTTGGCGTAGTGGTGATCAGTGTAGTGGTGGAGGAGGTCGTGGTGGTCGACGAAGAAGTGGTCTGTATACTGTCGTTCAAAAAAGAGCGTGCTTGAAAGCCTGTCACGATGAAGGTTTAGCAACTTCGGCTTGGTGGCGCTGTAGGGCAGATTCGAAGCAAACTTACGCGGACGAGCATCGGGATAAGCAGACACCAAGCAGCAGAGCAATAGGACCAGGAGCGCGGAGCTCCGGCGCAAAGAACGAGACATGGCGAGAATGAGCGTAGCAGCGGGGGGTAGAGCGAGAAGAGTCTGTCCCAACGGATCTCCAGGCAAGAAAAAGGATGAAAGGGGGATACGGGTGACGCAGCTGACGGGATGGGCATGAAGAGGGGATCGCGATGAGCGGGCCGGGGCAAATACCCTTTTAACACACACGAGGGATCGGGGAAAACAAGCGGGCGGGCGCGCGCTGTGCAAGTGTATGTATGTACAAGTACTTTTGTACTGTGTCCGTCGCAGCAGCAGCAACAACGCAACGACAGCCCAGCACCCAGCAGCACCCAGCACCCAGCAAGAGGCAGTGCAGCTCGTGAGTGAATCGAACAGTCACCAGCGGACCAGTCGCGTACCTGAACAGCCCTAGGACCCGCATAGCTCAAACAAAAATAGATGAGCAGCCAACCGTCGGGCGCGCAGACGAATCGGCGTTCCCATAGCCACACCACAACCGTCCAACGCGTCGCAGATGGAGGGGAGGGGGGGGAATGGATCGATCAGCCAGCGCCCCGATTCTGCAAATGGCGGAGGCCAGCACAAGCCCGTGTCACTCGCTCACATGCTTGCAGCCCAGATCCCTACGCTTTTCCATTCGCGTACATAGTTAATATAGTAGAATAGGGTGTACAAGTAAAAAGTAGTACAACTGTTGGAAATCGGGGAAGTTTCCTGGGGCCAAGAACTGGGTTTGGGGGTTCGGTCGGCCATATGTACCCCCCCCTCTGTGACTCTACGATATTTTGCACAAGTACACAAGACAGGCAAGACGGTGGCTGTGGCTGTGTCTACCGCAATACACGGTAGTTTGGATATGCTGCTGACACGGGAAAGCAGAGGATAAATAGGCTAAGTCGCTTGGAATGGCCCCCCATCAGCATTATTATTAATATTAGGGTTGTGGAAGGCGAGTGCCGTAGACAAGGCCATGTAATAATGTACATGTACAAAGTACAATATTGTGCCCAGAAGTCTCCAGACACTTTGCTTCTCTAGCGGGCGTGAGGTGTCTGGAGACTTCTGGGAGGTAGCTGTTCTTGGTACCGCTGATACGTTCGCTGCCGGGTGTGTAGGTAATCTAACTAACTACCTCTAAAGTTATTACTAACCCATGCTGCTCTCTCCGGGGCATAGTATAGTAGTGTACACCGCTAAAGCGCGATGCACATCTGATGTAATACTGTGTCCAGCGCAGGAATCTGTACGACAGCCCCGGCTATGATGGCTCGTTTCAGCTGCCAGCAGCCTACACGCGCTACACGCTCCCTCTCCGCCCATGCTCCTGCCTCTTCCCCCAGGATAATCCACGACAGCCTCAGTCTAGTGGAATAAAAACGACGTCAGGTCCACCAAAGCAAAAAGCTACTACTCTGAAAACCCATTCGTATGCTGGGTCAGTAAACGCCACGAGGACATTGGCAGTCAAACTAGAGCCCTGCCTGCATATAGCTCTAAGACTACTACTACCTTGAGGTCTTTGCTCCCGAGCACGCCGAAGGTAAGCTCATGGGCTAGGCAGGCAGTGGAACCCACCCCACAGCAAAGACCAGGGTATCAAGTCCATGCAATTCATAGTTTGAGTTTGCGTTGTATATTGTACCGTTTCCCCGGGTCTCTCTCCCCCATACTCATACTCATACTCATACTCATACTCAATCAATCAGGGTTGAAAACACCTGGCGAGAGCCGGAACAGGATAAAATAAGCATGAGAACTAGGGGAGGGAGAGAGAAGAGAAAGAAAAAAAAAAAGAAAAAGAATAACGCAAAAAATTCGTCACGGCCTAGCTTTTTTTTTTTTTTTCTTTCTTTCTTTTGAGGCTGAAGAAAAGAAGAAGAAAAAAAAATAAATAAAATATTCTTTGCATCAAAAAAGCGCTTAAAATTCGTGCGTTACGGGGGGGGAAAGGAAAAGAATCTAATCTAATCTAGCTACAAGATACAGACAACAGACAACAGACACAACAACCCCTTACCTCTCTCTCTCTCCACCCACCCAGCATATTACCTACAACACCAGCCCTCACAGGACGCCTAGCACACCACAAGTCCGCCTCCAGCTATACACCAAATTCCTCTCCACGCACTCACCTAACTAAGCGAAGGCGCGCTGAAAACCCCCCGAAAAAATAAATTAAATAAAATAAAATATAAATTCGCTAGCCGGGTGACTTTTTTTTTTTTTTTTACATTTAATTATTTTTTTTTAAATTATGCTTCACCCCAAGATTTTATTGGCTGGTCAACGGAAATAAGTATAAGCGAGCAGTGGCATTTATTTTTTTAATTTTTTTTACGAAAATATATATATATATATATAAACGAGAAAGAGGAGAGGGGTCAAATCAAATCGAAATCAAATCAGAGCTTGAAATGTATATTCATGTCTTTACTAGCTTACTAGCTATAGAAAAAAAATAAAAAAATTTGGCAGCCTTTCAAGGCGTTATTCTTGTCACTTAGCCCCCCCTCCCCAACTCACCCGTAATAAAGCATAAGGAGGTAAATAAATAAATAACTCAAAAAAGGGAAAGAGAATATAGGAGTTCACGGTATAAAACGAGCGGTAGGGTACACATTTGCGAATAACATCAAGAGAAAATTGAGATATCTGAGTGGGTAATACTCCAAATCTTAGCCATCGCTATTTGAGCCTGAAAGCGTCTCCAGTTTTTTGCACACCCCCTAATTGTCTGGGGTCATATCTACAATCGTGTAGAGGCCAATTCTACTTCCCGTAAAGTCATAGAATGCTTTTGTGTCCCTCTTGTCGGATTCTTGGATTTGGGGGGGGAGATGATAGCTCATGACGGAAAATTCGTTACGTTCTCCAAAGACAACGACCCCGCCTTCTGCGGGTCTTCCTCTGAATGGTCTATCTGCGAATTCATGCCTCAGCCCCAGGACGTGGCCCAACTCGTGGAGGAAAATCTCTTTCTGCGTATCGATCGATTCTGGCTGAAAGGCACCCTGGTATACAAGGACAGTGTTGAGAGGCTCCTCGTTGGGGAAGAAGGCTTCGGCGAGAGAATTGCCCTGATCCCCTCCATAGGCAAGCACGAAAGCAGCGTCTTCAAGCTCAGTGACCCATTCGAATGTCACGCCGACATCGAGAGAATTCCATTCCTCTGCTGCTGCGTTGAGTTGGTTTGCGGCATAGGTGGCGTGTTCGAGCGTTGGATAGCCTGAGTAGGAGGCGGCCCATTTCACTACTGAATCTTTCTTCCAGCGGGGGATATCGGTGAATAATCCTAGCATGATTGCTGCCGGGTTGGATGGCCTTGTGGTCAGAGGCGTCGGCTTTTGCGTTGTGCACGTGTACTTTGAGGCGGAAATCGTGAGGTCTTTGCGGGCGGGCGGGGAGCGGCCTGGGGTACCCTTTTTCAGGGTTGCGAGCCGCTCCTTCCCACATGACTTCTTCAAGACGTCGATCAACTCTTTCTTCTTTGAAGGAGGAGGAATAGTGGTGGGTTTTTGGTTTGACATCTTGGGTGGCCTAGGAATCGTTCCACACCAGTCTCTAGGGTCGGAAGCCACGACGGGTTGTTGGTTGGAGAAAGTGTGGAGATAATCTTTTAACTGAATGCTGGGAGGTTTGCGAACTAGAACTGAGAAGGGGGTATGAGCGGCGAATTTATATTCGGGTTGCCGTGATCTAACTCCTCCCAACCGTGACAAGGCAGCCTAATTGGACCTTGTAGGAAATAGTGTATGTGGATGATCACCCCACATGCTCGGACTACTGACTGCGGCTTTTGCCATTACCTTGTTTTGATCACTCAGCTCCACCTGCTTTCCACTTGCGATTGGGCCGTAGTCAATAAAGCGAAAACCTGCTCGGTGGCAGCGGCGACAGAAGCTACAGATGGGCTCCCCTTTCAGCTCAGTCCAGGCCACCCTAGATTGCACTTGGTGGGCGTTTTCCCTGATTTAAGGCGTCAATAAACGAAAGCGGAGTAGTAATTGGCTCAACGGAATGTTTTGGGTTGTTCTAGCCCCGCCGGAACTTGGACCCTCTCGTCTAGCCTTTGGAGTTGCCTACTACTTTTCGAGGCTGTGAGGTCGGTTCTCTACCCGCCGAGTAATTTGCAGGCCCGGCAAGCCTTCAAATTCACCAATAGAATCTCGCCCTCCAAAGAGATCGTCTGCCTGAACTTGACCGCTGGAGGGGAACTCCCGTCATCAAAACGTCAAGTGACACCACCCGAGAGGTGCCAGTCGGGGCGTACTCTGTGTTGACTGATGCTGGTTGGCTGCTGATCCCCCGTTTTTTCTAGCCGTCGGGTGTTTGTTCTTCTGACCCCGATTCCGGGGGTGGAGTTGTATGGATCTACTGAAATGGTTCGGTTCTCTGTAGAGGCGCACTTGTAAATGTCGTGAGGTTGGATGTTAGAGTAGCTGTTCATAGTAATGATACTTAAGTTGTCTGATCAAGCGCATTAAACATGGGTAAGAGCACTCATAGCAAATTCATCACCGATATTCTCTACCAGTATTTTCGCCCAAGTCTCTCTACCACACCCTTCTGAGATTGTGCGGGTGGTGGTGTGGGGGTCATTTAGGCCGAAAGCAGTCCTTAGCGGTGGGATAATATTAGGCCGACCGCATTTGAAAAGCTGGAGGGGACGAAAGTGAGACAGCCTGATTTTGAATTGCTTTGCAAAATTGATTGAGGATCGGAGTTACCGCCTTCTTCTAGATGACCTTGACAAGGTAGTTGATGCCTCGCACGCCGTCTAAAGTTTGAAAGACGATGTCGCATCGGCCTTTCAATGACTCTAAGCTATAAAGGACCGGCCTTGAGTGGGAGGTTCTTGGTCACCCAATAACCGATCAGTCAAAGGCGGCAATCAGGAATTGTGCAAGGGCGTATAGCATGTTCCGGGACTGCCTGCTGCATTTGCTGGACAGGGCAAGAGTCGGTGTCTTCGGGAGCCGTCAGATAAGGCCATGTCCGAGCAACTTCAGAGCTGCAAAGTCATATGCATACTAGTGGGTTTGGGTGCATGGCTTGTGATGCAGGCACGAAGCTGAAGGAGCAGCAGCTGCGCCTCTCCCAATTTAATATTTGTCGGCTCCAGCCCGCCGGAGTTGGTGGCTTGTGGCAGCGATGCACGACACGAGATACCCGTTGTCATCTGCTGCTTGCCGGAGCTAGTGTTGTGTAATATGGCGCACTTGGGGCTAACTGAACGCAGCCAGCCCTTAGTGCTGATCCCACCTGGAAGGGAGGGGGAAAAGCTGTGGGGAACAGTGGCGGGGGTGTGGGCTGCGTGTGCGGATAACGGAGCATGGCACTTGGCATGGTTGTGTTACCGTAGTGCTGCATATTGTATGTACTGTACGGTACTCCAGTCACGCCTTTTGTGCGCAACACCAATCCCGTACTCCTGCAGGGAAGATCATTTCTCTAGCTATCCCACCACATCCCCACACCTGCCCAGAGTGCACCAGTCCAGTCATATCTATTTTTGCCATTGAGATGGCATCTCGGTAAGATTGTTGTCGCACAGCCGCCCTTGAGAACACTGGTGGCCCCCAACGTCTCCACACGCAGGACCGTGGGATTTCGGGAGCGGGTCGAGAATAGAGGTCGAGAATAGAGTTCGCATGAATCATCCCGTTTATCCTTGAGGTTGACAAGTCACCGGCCGTCATGTCTCGGTCACCTGCCTCACGAATACTCTCCCATCTCCCCTTCGCAACCTCGGTGACGCCGCTCCAGGCCTCGACGTACCTTCTTTGCGTGTGCCTCTTCTCGATATCGTTTCTCGTCTTCCTGAACAGCAGCATATCCTTCGTCATCACCGACCTTCTGGGAATTGACAAGGGAGTGGGGGATTTTGTTGGAACCCTGGGGTTTGCCGATGAACTGGTGGCATTGGTTGCCTGTCCGATCTGGGGTGTGCTATCGGATCGGTTGGGTGTGAGAACAGTATGTGCTCCATGCTTGCGCTCGTTCTTGTGCTATCCGCCCTTGGTAACCTAGGTTATAAAACTGATAAGGCTGATAATTGGTCTCAGGTTGTGTGCCTTGGATATGGTATCGTGGGTGTATCGCTGTTTGTTTTTGTTCAAGCCAAAAATGTGTATCCGCAATTACTCCTCGCGAGGATTTTCTTCAGTATTGGCGGTGCAGCAACGTATTTTGCCTTAATTCCCGAATGGCTAGAGACATGAATAACTTTTTTCAAGGGCAACTATGGTTACAGCTTTTGTTCCGCTTTTGACTGCTGGCCAGCAGGAACGCCACAGCGAATCCCATCGTCCATCCAATGACCTACTAGGGAGAGGGCTGGCTAATGGAGAGAACCGGCTTAGCATATCAGCGTCAATTTCGTCTGAACTCACAATTACCCCGGCGTCGTTCTCTCGGAGTGCAAGGACAGGGTCTGCGCATCGACATTCTAGGCTGCATGATGCTGTGGAGGGCGGCGGTGGGGTCAGCGCACCGAATTTGAAGCTGTCGTCGACGCCGCCTCGGCTTGCGGGACTAGTCGGTGTTTTTACTGGGTGCGGAGCTTTGGTCGCTTTAGGAGTGTTCTTGCCTCTACCCGCAAGGTTTTCGAAAATACCTAGTATTTCAGCTGGACAGGCAGTAGCAGAAAGCTATTACGTTGTTGGAACTGTCGCATTGGCAGTTGCCGCGTTCTCTTTCTTCGGCCTCCGTAACCTAGCAGGGGAGGAAGGCAAAGGATGGAGAGCGATGTTGGGAAAAATCCGAAATGTCAAGAATGATGCTCTGAACTCACGAGCTGGAGATGGCTCAGATACCCAGAGTTTCGGGGAACCAGGCGTACCATATTGGAAGTCTCTGTGGGAATCGGTGGCTCTTGGGTTTGGAAATTTCAACATTGGCTTGGGGTATCTTGGGGGCTTTGTGGCAAGGTAAAAGTTGTTTCCAACCTCTAGCCCATGTCTCTACTACTAACTGAATTTGTAAAGAGCGTCTTCGGTCGGCATATCTTTGTTCATCCCGTTGTATGTCAATGCTTATTTCATTTCGTCTGGCCTTTGCACGGGAGATCCTACTGGCAGAACGGAGGACATGAAGAGAGAGTGTAGGAGGGCATACGTACTTGCCGCAGGTCAGCCTTGGGTGACCTCCCTTTGAAATGGAATTTCTCTGACCACAACTACAGAACTTACCGGTGCGTCGCAACTCGTCGCATTACTCTTTGCACCAATATTTGGCTACTTGTCCGACCGGTACCGGAGATTTAATGTACCGCTGTTGGTGTCTTCTTTTGTTGGTGTGGTGGGATACATTAGTTTCGCCCTGCTGAAGAGCCCGGAGCCGAGTAATAAGAATGGAGAAGGCGGAAGCCCGTTTGTCTTTGTGCTTGTGGCATTACTCGGCATCTCACAAATCGGAGCAATCGTCTGTTCGTTGGGCCTTCTGGGAAGGGGCGTCTTGGGCGACCAAGGAGGCTATATCATGTCCAGTCAGCTAAACGCCCCATCAACAGATGACGTTGACTCGGATCAGGCCCTAGCGGAGACAACAAACGGATACGGCACGACAGATCAGTGGCATGATGATGGAGCAGAGCCAGACTTCCCAACATCTGACCAGCGGCCCCGACAAGACATCCCTGAGTCCATGGGTCTACTCGGTAGGAAACCGACCGATGCCCCCGAGAGCCATGGCCACCTCAAGGGCTCAATAGCAGGGGTTTACTCTCTCGCCGGAGGAGCTGGCATCCTCCTCCTGACTAAACTCGGAGGCTATCTATTCGACTCCCTGTCGAGGGGGGCTCCTTTTTATATGCTAGCGGCGTTTAATGGCGTTATGCTGATTACTGGGGTTTTCTGCGGGATTATGGAAGAGGTGTTTAGGAGGAGAGGGCAGTGGTGATCCGTGGCTGAGAATTGGGAATGGGGGAATCGGCTTTGTATGACTTAGGGTCCATGCTACATGCTATAGGGATTACTAGTTCCCCAACCCCCCCCGATTTTTTTTAAAAGTGTGGTTAACGGATAACTCCTGCATAGCGGCCATGGAGTATTAGAATTCCAAATTTATTATTAAAACATGTCTCTTTTTCCACGGGGTGCAGCGGCCGTTCGTAGCATCGTTATAGAAACGCCGAAGCTATGACCAACCCTATATACCGATGAAGGACATCATCTACGTTATGTCATAGCCCTATTATCATTACATCTAAATTATTAATATCAAAACCGCCCTCCCCCACCACCACTACCACCGCTCCTCGACCCAGTCCTCCCCGTCCCCGATCCGGGAGCTGTCGGGAAAACCTCCCCCCCGGCCCCGACGCCCGAGGCTTGGGATTGCGACGAGCCCTTGGGAGTGCGGACTTCGAGGCCGGCCGAGACGATGTTCATGCGCATGAGGCGGAGACGGGCGGTTTGCTCGTATTTTTTGGCCATGAGGAGGGCGTCTTGGTGGGCGGTTGTGCGGAGATTGGTGGGTTTGGAGGTTAGGAGCTAAAGTGGGGGGAGGGGAAGGTGTGTTAGTAGGGGAAGACCTTTCTTTTTTCAGGGGGGAAGGAGGGGTTACTTTGTTTTGGGTGTCAATTCTGGCGTCTAGAATACCGCGCTGGATCATCTCGATGAGTTCGCTTTCCAAGGATTCCTCGTTTGTGACGAAGGCATGGGCCATGCTACTTAGAGTCACGCAACTGAATGGGATGAAATACTGAACTATGCTTTTGCTCCTTACGCGGTAATAGAGCTCTGTAACGTGGCGTTGGAGGTGGATATCGAGAAGGTAGTCCTTTCTGTATGCTTCTAGGGTTCCCAAGCATTGGGAATACTTGGAGTTGCAGAAGAAGGAGATGGCGCGACGGATGTGGGGTTCAAGTTCGAGGAAGTGGCGGAAGTAGGCGTTGTCGAGAACTTTGGATTGGAGTTCGTTGCGGTCCATTGAGGCGAGAGCGCAAAGACCGCCGTAGACGGCCACATCGTTTGGGGAGACAACTTGGCTGAAGCGAGAGCTAAGGGTGGCGTTTGTGGTGATGAAGCTGAGACTTGCTTCGCGATAGTTGCCCGTTGCGAGGTGGGCGAGGCCCATGGAAGTTGATAGGATGGGTTGAACTTGGGCTTCTTCATCAGCAGAGCGCTGGAGACTGCGGATTTTCATGACGTTTGATTGTACGGACATCCAGTTTGCTTGTTCGATGCCGACGACTATAAGTTTGAGGCACATGTCCAGGATGTGTTTAGGGGTTGTGCAGTAGTCACGCATGCCGGTGTAGGCATTTTTAGCGGCGCCCAGGTCGCCGATGGCGAAGTAGTGAGACCCTAGGTCTTCTTTCCCCATCTGTGGTAAGTGGAAGATAGGTGTTAGCGGGTTCATAACATAGGTCCTAAAATGTGAGGGGAGGAACGTGCCCTTATGCTCTCCTTAATGAGGTTGTTTTTATAGCCTTTTAATTCAAACTCTAGCCGATCGGTCTCCGCCTTAACCTGCTTAGCTGTGGCTTCCATCCAGTTCATGTCGAGCTTAGCGTCTGGGTCATCTGCAGCCACTTCTTGGAGGGCTTCGACGGCCGTCGAGTATCGAGAGACATCGGTTCCCTTCTTTGCTTCGCTGACAGCTCCTTTCAGGGCTTCGGTAGCAAGGTAGAACGAGGTTTGACCGATGTGGAGGCAGCGGTCGAACCTAGTCCGTCCTGTATGCAGTGGTTAGCCTCGTCGGTGCTTGATTGACGTTGTTCTTACCGGTGTAGTTTGAGATATATGCCTCGAGATCGAGCTTGGGAGGCTCTAGAACCACCAAATGCCCTGCCTCGATGCGCTTAATCAGGTGAGGAGGGAGCTTCGTCTGATTTGCCATTGTGTGAACAGGTCGGCTGTATCAGGGATCTGATTCTAGTAGCATATTGGTGATGGTATCTGCTAGTCGGAGACATAATGCAGGGTAAGTGCAAGTGGACTTTACGCCTCACACCCTCAACACGCGAACACCGCAAGCCACCGTGTCTTCACCGAGCTACCCGACAACAACATAAGACACGTTCGATAAGTTCGTGATTGTTGCTTTTCTACAATGCAAGAGCGGTGTCTTTGCTTGACCTGACGAGAGTGATCGTAGAGCTTCTGGAAAGTCTCAGGCCGATTATCTTTCCCCAATGAGGTGGGCGGCATACGCTGGGGTATGTGCGATTCCAGTGCGCGGTCCATAGGCATCACTCATCACTAACCGCATCTCTATAGACCTCTACGGTCCTGGCGGCAGGCGTAGTCATTAGGGCATTCCAGGAACGGGCGAACTTCTACTCCGCTGCTGTCTACCTGTCCCAAAGCAATGCCTGCCTCATGGTTAGATCATCTCGGGTTCGTTTGAAGCATCGATCGACTGACCGTCAATAGATCCTTGCCAATCTTCTCTTGTTTTGTGTTGCCAGCACCATGTTTGGACTCCAGCGCCTTCTCTACGGACCTCTCCGACCGATCGAGATCGAGCAACTTTACGAGAAAGCATGGTTCGCTATTACCGAGACCTGCCTGGCGATGACAATATTTAGGGAAGAAGTAGGCGGCTGGTTTCTCGTAATGTTTGTGGCACTACTGGTAGGAAAGGTATGGGGCTGGATCGGGGAGGGTCGAGTAGAAGTGCTCGAACAACAACCTCCTACGAATCCCAGGCTTTTTCACGCCCGCCTCTCCTTTTCGCTCTTCTTGTCTCTCGCTTTCGACATCTCAGTGCTCAACTATGCAGTCAAGACTGTCCTTCGTATGGCTCGCCCCAACATGATGGTCATGTTTGCTTTTGAATTTGCCGTTCTTACAATTACCTCGACATCGACTGCGGCTCGATACGCTCTATCTCTCACGGAATCTCTCATCATTAGACGACAAACTCAGCAACGGTTGGAGGAGCGAAGGGCGGAGCTGAGGGCCGCAAGAGAAGAAGCTCGTCAAAGAGCCGAGACGCAGAACGATAATTCAACTCAGGAATCTACAGCTACACCAGCCGCTGATTCACCGGACACTGACTCGGTAGACGAGATAGATATCGATGTACCGGGGTGGGATGAGAAAGGCCAGTGGGTATTTTATCTCGACCTCGCAACTGGTAAGTTATATTGCGGACGAGTGATTTCGCTGTAATTCCCAACTCTAGAACCTGGCCATATAGGCCGATGTCTAACCTCTTTGTTTGCTATAGATTTGATTAAACTCATCATCTACTTGTCATTTTTCACTATCCTTCTCATATTCTACGGCCTTCCAATACACATCATGCGCGACGTCTTCCTCACGCTCCGATCTTTCATCAAACGCATACGCGATTTCCTCCGCTACAGACGTGCCACTCGGGATATGAATGATCGGTATCCGGACGCAACAGCGGAGGAAATTGGTAGAGGGGAGGTATGCATTATTTGCCGCGAGGAAATGAGGCCGTGGCAGACGAACGATGAAGGCCATGACGGTGCCAGACCGAGACAAGCCAGGAGAGGTGCAAGTTTCATGGATGAGCGATCACGGCCTAAGAAGTTACCCTGTGGTCACATTTTGCACTTCTCATGTCTTCGGAGCTGGCTAGAGAGACAACAGAATTGTCCAACATGTCGACGGCCTGTACTCGCCACAACCCGTATACAGGTAGGGGCTGGTAATCAGCAAGCCCCAAATGCCGTTGGAAATGCGGCCCCCCATGGGTTGCCGCAGCAACACCACAATCAGCATGTTGCGGGCCGTGCTGAACACGCGGATCCTGCTCCAGGTGGAGACCAACTACAGATGCGCGGCCGATTTTTCAACCTCGGTCCTCTCCGCATCGGGTTTGGCGTCGGCCGTGGTGATCTTTTCCAAGACATGGCTCAACAACTGCAAAACGGTCAACCCGTGCCCGCAGCTGACCCCCAGGTCCGCAATAACGGACGAGGTATGGCTTTTGGGTTTGGCCTTGGGCGAGCCCAACACCCCATCCACCAACAACCTGCTGCTACCCCTTCCGGTCAAGAGAGTTTGAGTAACTGGCAACATCAGCTACAACAAGTAGAACAGGGGATTGCGGCAGAGCTAGCGCGTCTTCGACTCAATGCGGAACAATTGCGTGTTACACTCACGCTTAGAGGCGAATTGGACAGGCTGAGACAGCAAGCGCAAGCGCCGGGGGCGGGGTTAGGCATGCCGCATGCAGGCATTCCAAGCAGCACTATGCAACAGCAGAACCCTTTACAAGGTGCACAACTTCAAGACGCGCTTTTCCCACACCCCAATAGAGCAGCGATGGGCCCTGGTCATCCAGGCCTTCCGCCGGGAGTTACTCTTCCTCCCGGTTGGACACTTCTCCCACTCCAGAGGCTTGCCCCCGGCCATGGACTGGCCCAACCAATTCCAACTACAGGTATCGCGACTTTCCGGGCACATACTGGGCCGACACCGACCTCAGTTCCAACCAGCGGTATACCGAATGGAACCGATATTCATCACCATCCAGTGCCACCGGCTTTCCCTATTCCCGAGCGAACTATGAGTTCCAGCACTCAAACCCAGCAAACAGTGAGGGACGCGCTGGGTTCATTAGAGAACTCATTAACTCTACTTGACTCGATAAGCAGCGAGCTTGGTTCTTCTAGGGGAAACCAGCCTATTCCAGGCGGCTCTGGAAATTCAAACCAGACCAGCTTCATGACAAACGGTGACGCAAGGCCGAATAGGAATACCCTATCAAGGCCACTAGAGTCTCCTCAACCAGTAGCTGGCACATCATCCCGAAGTGGCGCAGAAATACAAGAACCAGCGAATTCCCAAAACAGCCAAGGCGCCAAAGGAAAAGAGAAGGCGACCGAAGAAACTCTAGCCAGCGAGTCTACTGGGTCATCGAGCGCGGCAGCAGAACGAGTAAAGGAAAAGGGAAAGGGGAAAGCAGCGACAGTGGAGGATGACGCAGAAGAGCTGGACTAGTCCAGTCTTATCTCGGATTTCAAGAAGATTGCCTGATAAATTTGGCGGCTCTTATCATTTTCTCTCTATCATTGGTTTTATACAAACTTTTTTTCTGCCCATCTGTCCACGAGGGAAACCCAGTGGTGGGGTGTAATTCCGGACAGTGAGGTTCAAGGCGGTGCATGCATAGGGAAAAAAAAAACAAGATAAAGGGCGCATTTGGACAGGACAGGGACGTGTGGTTACATATAATTCGCCTCTTCTGTATGTATTTATCTAAGTATCTATGTACACAATTCATTCACCCCGGTTTTTTTTTTATAAAGGAAAGGGGAAAAAACCCCTTTCTAAAAATGGCTGTTTCAAGGCAACAAAGACATAATCAATAGCCGAAAATTTACCCAAATAATCCCCTAAAAAAGTGAAAGAAAAAGGGTTCGCTTGGGTTTGGCTTACTTGGCCCTTTGTAGTCCCCCCTTCCTTCCTTTTAGTATACATCCGCCCGCGGCGTGGCCTAGATGCTGTGAACTGGGAGGCTAGGCTGAGTGCTGGCGCTGTTTGTTGGGTAGTTAGGGCGTGGGAAGAGATGAGGGAAGGAACCTTGGTGTGCCTAATGGAGTGCTTCTGGGCCGTATGTTGGGGACGGGCTGGCCGCAGATATCTTTGCTGTTAATATAACCACTTCGGGGCCCTGTCTGCCATGATAGTATCGATTGGGAAATGCTTAGATAGACTCGTAAACAATGGGTTGCGTCAGCCGACACATTGGTATCATTGAACCGGATTCATTATAGACACTGAAAAATACCGACAGCTAGATTCTGAAAAAGAGTCGACTCGGAAGAGCAAGTAGGAATGCCATCAAATAATTAATCAAGAAAGTGTCGCACCCGCAGGCTGGTCAAGAAAAGAAGCAGGAGCAGCCATTCCCACAATCCCCGCCTGTAATACCCGGCCAGCAATAAAAGAGTCCCACATTGTATTTCCAATCCACGATTCCAAGCGTTCGTGCCCGCAGTGCACTTTCCGCGAACTCACAACCGTTTCGACTTTTCGCTGATCATTCTAGTAGTGAAGACGGCGTCTTGGGAGGTCATCCTGCGTCTCAGCGCACGCTCGACTTTTGCGCCTAATGCTAACTTGCTTAGACTCTCGCTCTTCTCTTGGCTCGGTACGAATCGCTGTTGCTGTAGGCGCTTCTGCTCTAGTCGGTCGAGGCCTTCGGTAAACTCTTTGATCTCAGCGACTCGCGGGTCGGAGGATGAGGTTGTAGAAGCCACTGTGACATCGGAGACGGCGATTGAAGGGGAGGCGGAATACGACGAAAAGCGCTGGGAGGCGCGGTTGTTGGAGCTCTTTAGAGGAGGAGTTGGATCGTTAGCCATTTGACAAAGGGTTGATAAAGGTGTGCCTGCGAGATGTTGGCGGGTAGCTGGCCTTTAGAGAACAGCGAGCGGGCAGTAGGAGGGTTGATATGGCGACAAAGGGGGTGAAATGTCGCAGGTGGAAGGAATCAGGAGTAAGCTTACACTAGCCAAAATTGGTCTCGATGATTCAAGTGATTGGGGCATTTCGACCAGTGTTGGCGATCGACTGGTATGAGAACGGGCCACACGTGTGAGCGTGGAACAAAGGGGTTGAGGGCCGCAAGTATATATGTGTACCTCGTCCAGCCAGCGGGAGTTGAGGAGTGCAGCGTGATTTAGGGTTCGAACGGGCGGGCGCTGCGAGAGGTTCTTGGCTGAGATGCCAAGTGAGACGTGTGGGTTACTCGGGCGTGAACTCCGACGTAATATACTAACCAGTAGTCCGCACTCTGTCCAATATACGCCGTACAAATTAACGGCAGCTTAAATACCAGAAGAAGCCGGAGGAGGACAGGCCCGCGAGTGATCGAAAAGGGAAAAGACCACTGTGTGCTCGGGTGCGTCCGGTCAATGGTCGGTCGGTGAGCAGGCAAATCGTCAATGGAAATTGGCAGGTGTGACGATAAGGGAGAGAACTGACTGAACTGACTGGCAGGCAGCACAATCGGGGGCTTCAGGCTAATTGAACGGCTCAAATACGAGGGGAAGGACTTTCCGCAGCTAAACTCGTTCGAGAAGGCAGGCGCAATCTCACGCTTACAACTAAGCAATCTCGCATATTACCACGTGGAGGGTCGTCCGAGAATGGGCTGTGGCGCTGGTATTAAATATATATTATATATATACACTTGTGCTAGTGCGCGGACATTCATACACGCGTTCATACAATCTGCCCTGCGCCTGAAAGGGGAGGAGGTGTCCTGTGGCGAATGCAAGGGGGGTGTTACGTGGGTTGCATGCGCTATGTAACTTCCTACACTCCTACACTCCTACCCCATAGGATGATGGATGGGATGTGATGGGATGTGATGGGTGCTGCGTTGGTCTGGAGGATATTTATTGTGCTTACCGCCGTGAAACCTGGAAATGGCATTTGTGGGGTTTTGGGGGGACATGCCCTCAATACATAGCAAGTATATTGTGTTGCACATGTGCTACATACATATACATACATACATGATGGCCACCCTCGGACGCTGGGGCGAAAGATTCTTGGCGAAATCGACTCGTTCTCCATCAGGGGACGCCGGAATACTACATAGTATGTATTTTGAACGGAGTGCGGAAAGAAGATCTGTAGCTTTGGTGGCGGCCTGAGCCCTGCAGTCTGTGCAGAGGAGTGATATTTTATCCCCGAAGACTCGATTGGCCGATGGCGATGTTGGCTTTTAGCCCCAACCCAACATTTCTCCAACGCGCTGCATCTGCATTGGAACTAAACCCCAACCCCCCTCGCAATGGGCAAACCGAAGAGATTTCAAGCGCACTCGAAAAAGAAAGGAAAGGAGAAGGACAAGGTGCCGGTCTTTTCCGCTCAACCTCGTGGATGTCGCTCACAGGTGGTAGGGTCCGGCTACTGTTGATGAGTATCTCGCTGGTAAGCTACTTGGCGTTGACGACATCAACATGGGACCCCACACTGAGTGCACTTCACATCCCAAGTCGGCGTAGATTGTGAGGAAGCTGGAGAGAAATGGCGCGCAGGAGATGCTGCCAAAGTTAGATTGTTCTCCGTATGCACCGCTGTTCTGCAGGCCTCTGACGGACTCCAGTCAACCCGATTCTTCATTCGGGCGATAGAGAATTACGATATAGCGCTTGAGAAATACCCTGATTCGTTTGATATTGCATATAACAAGTGCGTTATATTGTCCTTACAATCGTATCAATTCGTAGTTCTTACCCATGTCCTCGGATCAGAGCAAGAGTTCAATACGACATCACTCAGCATCCGACCCTGGCGACGCGGCCTCTCGTGGATCTGCTAAGGACTGCGCTCGAGTCGCACCGGGTAGCTTTAGAGCTGAGGCAAGAAAACGCTGATGTCTTATTGTGAGACTTTCAGCATCTAGAGATCAAGACGCAACCTGTCATTGGACAAGCTAATGATCCCGATAGCAACACAGCGCAAGTGCTAAGGAGCCTTGCTGAAGCTCTTTCCGAGGGCCGGGATTCTGCGCAAGACACAAAAGATGAAGCTATGAGGCTGCTTGAAGAGGCGATTGAGCTGTTCCAGCGATGCCTCAGTTTACAGGAGTACCAGTTTTCCGAGTCCCAAATGCAAATGGAGGGGTTGGTAGGCGCGGCCGAAGACCAAGGCACCTTGGTGGGTGATGGCACTTCGGCGACAGCGGCTTCTCTAGAAGCGTCGAAAGACGACCGATGGGCAGCCATAGTGGAGCCGGTTACGCAAGAGACACTTCTTGACACCTCTCTAGCACAACTGGATACATTGACCTCTTTGTGCGGGCTTGCTATTTCTGGCGCGGGTAGCGGACTGGCATGGATAGAAGAATATTCGACGAGCCTCATTCAGAACAAGATCTCCGCATTTGCCGAGAGGACCGGGCGCCAGAAGGAAGTTGCCCTCGTCAAAGCGAATTTCTATTGCGCGCTCGCAGATGTCAGCTTCAGGACCGGGCAGACGGACCTGCAAACCTACGAAAAAGAGCTTTTTGTGGCCTTCAACAACCAGGAGCTTGGTGATATCGCTGGCGATCCTGAAGCACTCAGTGCTAAGGCAGATGCATTGATAGCTTTCTGTTCTGCAATCTCGGACCCCTCACATGCACAAAAAAATCTGGACCCCGGCATGCTGAGCCATCTTAATACAATCCGTTGGAATCACCTAACGCTGGCACTAGGCAGTCTTACTATGGCTTCCAAGCTCCCAGAGGCCAGAAATATAGCTAAAATACATATTGCTCGTGGAGACGTAGAGATGCTTCGTTTCCGCCTTGGACAATCTCCAAATTCTTATGAGCTTGCGCAGAAAAATTCAGAGACCTTGCTGAAGAACGCTGGAGTATATTACAAGGGTGCAGCGGGACTAGCACGGAATATGGGAATAACGGATGAGGCAGTAGAGGCTGAGGCAAAGGAGGCGGTAGCAAAAGGTGTTGGAGGGGATGAGCTGGATTTGGGGTCTTTGAAGCACTCATTGAAGGATCATGGGGAGATTCTTGAGGAGATGGTGGAGGAAGGACTCCTTGACTGGGAATGGGCATTGAGCATTGGAAGCTAGGTTTCGGGTCGTGCTTGGTATGAAAGTACGAAATACGTCCGTAGTACATGTAATGTACGAAATACTCTAGTTGTGTTGCGGCGGCATAGCATATTTTGCAGGTCACTGTTGGTACCTGCCTGTTACGTTATCGCGCTGCTTTTGGCATCACTAGCTCGTCTACGCTGAACATGACTGGTTGAACCGATGTGGGAATAAGGGCATCACACCGACATCCAACCTAAACGATACTCGGACCACGAGTGTGTCAGGTCAGAGCCTTGGATCCGAGATGCATCTGGGTCTGGAGTCGGCTCCAGGCGGTCCGTTTGCGCTGTCATGCATCTACTATGTAGGCCTTGTCCTGTTCCTCTGAGGTTTCTTCGCCAAAGGCCCCCTCGTCCCCGCCAATGGGGCATTGGAGTTGTCCACAGCTAATGAAGATAGTCTCTGCACAAACTTCGGGAACAGGCTGTTCTGCGGGGGTATGTCATAGGGCTCGGGTGCCGCCATGTGGCAGGGTCGTGGTGTCCCTGATCGCTGCTCATGCGGCACTTCTGGTAGACTGGGGCTGGGCCAAGGCGGCCGTGGATACCTTCCTGAAGCACCTCTGCAAGGGGCCCCATGCAAAGTCGACCTCGAAAACCATGGCGAGAAAAACACCCGGGTATCCTAGCGGAAACAGCTATTTACTGCACAAATATATCGGCGACAACAACCCACGTACATCCCCGACTTCAACCCCTTCGGAATGTGGTTAGGCCCCCTTGGCCGGGGCACTTTAAGGGAAGAGGAACATCAGCTGGAATGGCACACACCGGGACATCACTCCATTCAGTCTGCCGACTGAATGTGAAGGTGAAAGTGGTTCTCGGGGTTAATATTTACGGCATTTTCGGATGTTGCTTGGTGACTTGCGCACACTAGTTCAATATGGACAGAATATTCGAGTCTGACCTCTGGCGTTCCTTTGTTACGGGTGTCCAAGTCAACGACGGTGATTCCGGTCCCCGGCTTCGCGGTTTCCTCGCCTTCGCGCAACCTCTTCGCCGCTCCAGCGCCCACAACGATTCCAGCATAGCAGGATCCAATGCCCTTCCCAACTCCTCAGCACTCGGTCCACATAACTCCAGTCCGCATAGCACTAGCCCACCTTCTTATGACGAATCTAGCCACCAAGGCCGTTTCCTGACGCCTCTACGCTTCAACGTGATTCCACGCGAGGAAGAAGGCCGCGAGTGCCTACCAGCATACTCTTGTAGTATCCGTAGGGAAGCGGTGTTTGCGAGGAAGATGGAGTTTCGCAGTCCCTTTGAGAGAGCCTGTGATAGAGCGTGGTTCAAGGTGTTTGTCATCTTAGATGGGACAATGTTGAAAGTTTGTAAGGTTAGGAATATGGTGCTGGCTGGAAGAACTTCAGTGTACGGCACTGCGGCGAATCCAGATTCACCGGCTACGGCTATCGCAGGAGCGGTAATGAGGACCTATACCCTACAGCATGCGGAGGTAGGCAATGCTGTTGACTACAATAAGTCTGCCAGCCCTGCCCTTTCTACCTGATTTCCTACCTATGATATGACATTGTATCTCAGCTAACATTCCTATCTACAGGAGAAATTATGTCATCCGCCTGCGAGCTGAAACCGACCAGTTTTTGCTCTCTTGCAATGCCCTCGAGACGCTTCTCGACTGGTTGGAAGCCCTAAGTGCAGCAATCAACCTCGCCCCCCCACTCGAAGAACGCTCACTGCCCCGTTTCCGAACTGTTCCTCGCTATCGTATGCAACGATCAGCTGCAACTCAGCGGCAATCTGCAGACCAGTTGGGGGCCAGTGCTCCCGATTCATTCGATGCTACTCCAAGACGCGAAAATTCTCGCCCAGAAAGGAGCCGCGCATCAAGGAACGCCAGCCAAAACCCAGCGGATGCCCGGCTGAATAGATCTACGGAAGAAGAACGTCTGTCGGAGAATCCTGCTAGTGAGGAATCCATAGAGGAGGCGGGCCCCGACGAGAGTAGAACCACCATATCATCTGCTCCGCTTTCCCGGCGGCCCTCCGCATCGTCCACATCTCCCGAAAGATCATCTTCTCCGGCCCCGATACCAGGTTCCCCACAAGAGTGTAGCCGGGAATCTCAGCTAGATGATGGTAAATGGCGTCCCTCTCATAGATGGACAATGGCACGGGACATTCGATATGCACATCGTTGCACGACAGCCCTACGGCGTGATGCACCTAGACGGAGCGATCTGGTAATCAAAAATGGCAAAAGATGGAAGATCGACTGGGCAGAAGGGCGCCTTGTTCTTCAAAAAGAGAAGCCACCGAGGCTGCCGAAGTATGACGAAAAGTAGCAAGCGCAAGTTCAGGGAGAGTGCGGGGCATCAATCAGGACTATACCTAGTGCATTTTCTGGCTTTATGACTAGGCTAATCGATGTGGATGGAGGCTAGGCCTGTATACTTGTGTTGTACACCATGTTGTAACGGATTCCGTTGGAAGTCTTTTCTCTTGTCTGCGAGTTTCCCATCAAGTTTGGCGCAGGGTTATTGGTCCCCCACCACTGCTGTAGGGACTTTAAATACCCTTAGGGTGGGGGCTTTTGGTACTACTGCGAGCACGACAAAGATAGAGCATCACGTCGTCTTCCGGGCGTTTTGAGACTTTTGATTCTGGATTCTGCTGCCTTATAAGGAGGAGTGAAGGCCGCCAGTCCTCTGTTGATCCGCCGCGCTTTAGCGCCGATACAAAATCGTGTTGTCCATCGTAGTAAGAGCTGTTGTGGATTTAACAAATCACTCTAATTCGCCCGCGCGTTCCATCACGTGGAACGCTAACGGCACAGAGCCTCCAATAGCCGAGTGAGGCACCTTTTTTTTATTTTACGGACCGCACTGTGCAAAACTTCACCACTTACTTTGAACCTTACGGCCCTCTGGTTGCCACCCCTCTTACGGAACGAATCAACCCTCTCCTAAACGCACCTCCAGTCTTCATCCTCTACTCCTGCTGCGATAGACAGATACCTGGCGAAAGAGAAGTCCTTTTTCTTGTTAGAGCCTATCGATACCCTAGGTGCCCATTCAGCCTTCGAAGCTGCTGTCTCACCCTAAATTCCCGTTCGTTCTCCGACTCCGTCTCTGCCAAGCGCGTGTGATTGAATCTTGCAACCCTCTCGCGAAGTCGATAAGACCGCTTCTGCTGGGGCTTTTTCGATTCCCGTGTTATTCCTCGTCTTTGAGATCTACGACACGTCACTTTGGCCTTGTCGCAATTTCTGTTTTTAGGTCGTTGGTCTTCACTTCGGCTTCGTCCTTCACAAAACAGTCTCATTGACTTGGACGGTCGTTAAATCACGCATCACGAACGTGACTGGCCATCTGTCTGCCTTTTGCTTTTGGACAACTGAATCTACTCACTGTACGTCTGTGTGAAGGCTTTCCCAGCGAGCGGATTCCGATCATCAACACACTGATATCGGCCGACGTGAATCCTACATCACTTACGTTTTCAACACAGCCACGTCTTGCCGAGTCTAACGTTCATTTCGACTCAATCGTAGCTACACACTATCGTCATGGCAACAGAGCAGCCAGTCATTCCCACCAACGGTAACTACGCGCCTCAACCTAACCAGTATCATGGTGCTGGGGAGCCGCATTTGTCGTCCCACGCCCCGTCCCACGCCACGGCTACGGCCCCCCATCCTGGGTCATTTGGCTCCCAGGGCGCCAATGTTCCCGCACCCAGCGCTACCGGTTCGTCTGGAAGCGGTAGTCAGTCTGAGGTTCCCAAGGATGAAGTCGGATGGTTCTTTGTTGAGCAGTATTATACGAATCTGAGCCGGAGTCCAGATAGGTTACACGTAAGTTAACCTTTCCATATCTGCTGTGTCTTTGGACACTAGCAACTTCTCGTCAAATCACCGGAAGTTTTTCCGCTATTATTACGCAAGCTAATACCATCATATAGCTTTTTTACACCAAGAAATCTCAGTTTGTGTGGGGTGTTGAAGCCGAGAAAGTGTCAGTGGCTGTTGGCCGTAACGTATGAAATACCGTTGGTTTTTTTTGATACTGAAGCTTATCTAATATGCTCCTAAATTTAGGCCATCCAAGACCGTATCGCTACCTTCGACTTCAAGGACTGCAAAGTACGAGTATCGAATGTCGACTCCCAGGCATCCTACGACAGTATCGTTATTCAAGTGATTGGAGAGATGTCTAATAACGCTGCTACGCACCGAAAGTTTGTACAGACTTTTGTTCTTGCCGAGCAGCCCAATGGCTATTTTGTGCTCAACGACATCTTCCGTTACATCAACGAGGAAGAGGAAATCGAAGAAGTTTACCAAGAGGAGGAAGTTCCAGCCGCCGAACCCGAGCCAAAGGCCTTGACTGCTACGGATAATATCGCAGAGCAATCTAGCGAAGTCAGACAGGCTGATAAGGAAGTGGAGCCCACTGCGCCGGAGGAAGAGCCGGAGGCTGCGGTCGAAGAAAAGGCTAGAGAGGAGGAGGTTGTTAAAGTTGCTGTACCGGTTCTTGAACAAAAGGTTGTCCCGAGCACTAATGGGGCAGCTCTACCAAAGACTCCCGAAGTAGCCGTTGCTGAAGCTGTTCCAGTTGCCGTAGTCGCTCCTGTGGAGGAACCGACTGGGGAAGAAGAGCCGGTCGTGGAAGATAACGGAGAACCTGAGAAGCCTAAGACGCCAGAGCCGGTCCAAGCTGTTGTTATACCCGCCCCAGCTCCAGCTCAGCAGCCAGCTCAGCAGCCGTCTCAGCAGCCACCCGCACCATCCAAACCAGTCGCGCCAAAGACCTGGGCAAATCTTGTCGCTCGATCCTCTCCCAGCGCGCCTATAGTTCCATCTTCTACTTCGTCCACCCCACCAGTACCTGCGCAACCAAGAGTGGCCCCACCTCCTGCGCAACCGAAAGAGAGTTCTGCACCTCAGACACCACAGACGAGCCCAGGCTGGCAAACTGCAGTGAGTGATCACACAAAGAGACAGTCTCGCCCGCAATCTATCTCGGCGCCCGGCGACAAGGAAACTGTCATGGCCTATGTTAAAAACGTAACTGAAAAGGTTCCCGTCGAATCACTGAGGGCAGCATTGCAGAAGTATGGCGATTTGGCTTACTTTGATGTCAGCCGTCCTAAGGTAAGCCCTATAGTCTGATAGAGTCCCGTGAACCCAGAGCTTACAGTTGCGCAGAATTGTGCCTTTGTTGAATTTGCCACTGCCGCTGGCTATAACGCTGCGGTTGCCGCCAACCCTCATCAAATCGCTGGAGAGAATATCTTGGTCGAAGAACGCCGTCCACGATCGACAGCATATGGCGGCTCCGGCTATAATGGTGGAAGAGGGACAGCAGGCCGCGGCCGTGGTGGTCCAGATGGCCGGTCAGGTAGTCAGGGGCGTGGAGCTTTTCAGAAGAGGGAAGATGGCAGTCGTGGAAGTTACGGGCCTGGTCGTGGTGGGCGTGGAGGTCCTGGCAACGTCACTCCTAGGGGTGGGCGAGGTGTCAGCCAGACCAGCAGTTAGCCCGCGATAAAGAGACGTGCGAACATACCCATTCTGTTCTGTGGAAGAACCTGCGAATTCCCGAGATCGGCCGTGCTCACCCTTCGCTCTCGAATAATGCTACCTTTACCTTGATACTCGGCTGTTGCTTTTTCACCATACCTCCAATGTACTCTAGCTACCCTCGTGATCGAAAGTTCCTTAGTCTCACGTTTCCCAACAGAAAAGTTGCTAGCGGCTGCTCAGTTTTACGCGTTCTGGTCCTCGTTATGCTTTTTCATAGAGATCCGGTGCACTGAGTCTCCTGCATTCTCTTCTACCGGAGTGTTGTATTCTTCGATTCTCTTGTCATTATTTTTCTTCATATGTTCTTATGCATTTTGTTTCGGTGAATTTAGTGCTCTGCAAGATTGGTTAGGTGATTGATGGACTCGGGCGGAGCCTAACCAACCAAAAGCGACTTGCTGGACGGACGGATAACAACAAAATGTGGGTCAGGCCGTAATAGTAGCTGATGAGATTATAGAACTTGAACACTGAACACGTCTCAATACATCATCAATAGTACTCGAACTATATGCTACTATCAGCGGCAAAGACAGCGTACTCCCAGGGAGTTTAAAGTCAATGACTTCTTCTAGTCTGGATACGTAGGGGCTGTCTCTATTAACGCAGAAAGGGAAGGGAGGTGGAGGGTTTGAATGGATATGATGGCGACAAAACCATTGCCGGGCGGCTGTTAGCCGTAGATATCTAGGGGGGTTGTCTACGCGTGTCTACATTGGCAGTGGGGGAGCAAGAACGAGGAAACCTAAAAGCTGGCTATGTATGTACATGCAATCTACATACAAGCAATGTCTGGAAAAGCGCCTGGAGCCGTTGAGTATAGTGTGTAACTGTGAGATGCGCGACGTAGCCAATAGAATGTGTGGGTCACTGATGTCATCAGGGGAGGGGACGCATGTGCTGGGCAGTGCGTCCCAAGGTGCATCCCAAGGGGCATTCCCAAGTGGCATCCCCAAGCGGCATCCCAGGCGACAACACTGCATGCATGGTCTGATTGACTGTAGTGTTGTCCTGAAGATCCGCCCGGAGCAAATGCTGCGTCACCGAAACGGTAGACGTGGGCGTTAACGCTGAGTGTCCACCCCACACTCCCGAGATAACCCACGACCTCTTCATGTTTCCTCCCCGCTGTCGGGCGTATTAGTTCGTTCCAGCCACGCTCTGCCAGCCAAAGAATAGGCATCAGCAAAGACGCGTCAATCGCGTCCGCAGCAAATCACCTCTAGCCGCGCGACCGAACGAGCCCCACATCGAGTGTCCAGCGGATAGGCGGGGTACTTGACACTCTTCACGCTATCCTGCCTAATCCCAATCTCAATCTCACAACCCCCTCAACGCCCAACAAAACTACCGCACCACGCACCTATAAACGCTGCAGTTCACAAGGAATCCAGCAGCCTACTATACCCTACTGTACTCCGAGAGCTATCTCTGACTGAGTCCTCCCCCGCTAGGATTTAGACATGCGGCCCACAGCGCCGGGCGGGAACGAGACTCTCATGAGCAGGCCGAGGAAGTCGAGCTTCGCAGATCAGCAGCAGCCCCCAACGCCGGGGAATAGCATTCCAACTACATTCTTCCTGGCGGATGAACGGAGGGTTGAAGAGGCGGCGGGGTCGTCGGGAAGTGGAGAATATGGTGTGCGGAGCTTGGACGGGGAAGACACCACACTGGTGGATGATGCTGAGAACGGAGATAATGATGGTGGAGTGGATGAGGGCGGACCGGCGAGCAAACTGTTTGAAGGAAGAGATCCATTTAGTAAGGGGTTGACGACTCCAACTCAGCCATCCAGCCCTCCTCCTGCCTTACAACACTCGCAACCTTCCAACGAGGACCGTCAGTCGCTGCGTCGTCGTCCATCTCAGACCACACATTCCCAGCCACTAACCCCACTCTTTATTGGGTCACCCGCCCAAGGCTCGTCACTACCAAGTAGTCCCAAATCTACATCTACGAAATCGTTTCGTCACTCAGACGAGGACTCGGCTGTTGACGACGGCGGGAGCCAGGCGGTGGTGTCAAGCGGGGAAGAAGACAGCGAGTTGTTGCCACAGATGCGAGATAGCGCGCCGCAACTCATTATGCCGAGCATCAAGATGCCGAGCCGTCGCCCCTTTACTGAGAGGGGCAAGGCTATGGGGAGGCTAAAGGTGTTGATTGCTGGGGATTCCGGTATGTTGCTTGTACTGATATACTACCTTGACAGAAGAGACCTACTGATCTGTCATAGGAATCGGCAAGACGTCACTCATCAAATCCATCGTTCAGATGTGTGAAGATATTGTGCATGTCGACCCTCTCAGCCCGAGCCCTACATCGTCACTTCGGTCGCCCTTACCCCACAGAAAGTCTTCCAAACCTTCAAAGCGAGATAGCCTTAACCCAAATGGCACAAAGCAGATCACAGAGGTCTATGCAAGCACAAAGCCATACCCTTCGTGGTGGTCAGATTTGGAGGAGAGTAGAGTTCTCCGTCGGCGGCGGAAGAGCATGGGGGATGTGGTGCTGGAAAGAAATCTATGTTTTGTAGATACGCCTGGATACGGTAATGGGGCATCTGTAAGTTCCCATCTGCTTGTTTCACGTTAGAGTAGCGAAAGTGCTGATAAGTCAATAGTTTCTCGAGTACGTCGAGCCTGTGGTCCAATATGTTGAGTCACAGCTTGAGAGAACCGCCTCTGCGATGAGGTCAAGCGAAGGCGATGTATTGGGGTTACTTAGTGGAAATGGCGCGTCGCAGGTCGACGTCGTCTTCTATATGATCTTACATAGTACGTTCGATTACTGTAACCGGAATTAAATGGGAACAATTACTAATGAAGATTCATGACAGGGATAAAGCCAGTCGATCTCGAGTATATCAAGCGGCTGTCGACCCTCACAAACGTCATTCCTATAATTGCAAAGGCAGATACTCTTGAGGCGGCTGAGATCAAATTGCTCAAGGCTTCGATAGTGAGCGAGTTACAGTCTGCTGATGTCCGCCCCTTTCTCTTCGGCATGACATATGACGATCTCCGGCGAGGCGTTGAATCTTGCGCGCCGTTCGCCATATCTTCTGCTGCAGCGAGTGATGCAGAGAACATGGACGCAAGCCTTTTAATGAGTCCGGACTACATCCAACCGCTCGTGTCCACGGAGCTAGCTGCACTGGTGGATCGGGTATTCGAGCGCGATAGTATTGCCTGGCTACGGCACACTGCAGCGAAAAAGTTCATGCACTGGCGAAACAGATCTGCGCCCAGCTCCACAACGACGCACTCACTCAGCTTGCAATCTTCAGCCTACGCCCAAGGGGCCACTTCCTCGCCATCCTCTTCCTTTAACTCTCTATCATCACCATCGTCATCTCATATTCTCGTCCCGCCTATGGGCGCAACATCCTCATATGCGTTGGCCAGAGTGACAGACCATACCCACCATGAGGAACGTATGGCTCAGGTGCGGTTGGCAAAATGGGCCAGCGATCTACAGCGTAGTCTGCAAAATGAGCGGGAGAGATTTGAGGCACTCGCCAAGGGTGAACGAGCGGTCTGGCTGACGGAGAGACTTGGAGAATGCGTAGCCGATGGCACGCTGGTGCCCATTTCTAGCTATACAGGGAATAACGTGGTGCTTTCGAAGCAAGACGGTAGCAGTTCGAGATATATATCAGCGGCAACACCCCCAGGAACAAACTCGACAGCTCGGACAGTCCTAAATCCAAGAGATCCGCTAGGCTTAATTGAATTGAACGAAAAGGCCAAGAAGAGAGGCTGGTTAGTGATTCGAGTACTTGGAGGTTGCAGCGTTGTCGGCGGCCTAGCAGTGTGGGCTGCGAAGAGTTGGGGGTACGACGGACTAGTCAATTGGTATTGGGGATGGTGGGGAAGCGTGGATTAGGGAGTAGGTGAGATATGGTGCAAGATACCTTTCCCAAGGCTGGGAAGTAGACTTTTGTTGCATTGTTTTGTTGACCAGAGAGGGCGTAAAGCAATAATATGTTCAACTCCACTTTCTGATTTCATCCACTTTGACAAAGGTACCTGCCTTTACGTTCTGCATATTTTCCAAGTTTGGCGACTCACCTCGCCCTTACAATTGTTGAAACACTCCTACAGGCTTTCCTTGCATTTTAATGAGGTGTTATCACTCCCCTTTTCCGCCGAGAGGTAGGCAGGGCAAGTAGGTAGCATAGTTAGGTATGCTGAAGACTCCGAGGCCATTTCATTCTGCAGTGTACTATTGCCGATGTGGTTCGACTCTCTTTCTCACTCTCTAGCTCCCTCCTCCTCCTCCTCCTCCTCCTCCCCCTCCTCCCCCTAAAGCCCCTGGTATATTCGTTAGTCAAAAACTCACCTCAGGTCGCAGCTGTGCCACCTTTCAGTCGCATTGCTGTTATTAGATTCCAGGTCAGAAGGCGGTGTTGGTTTTTTGTTTTGTCTTCGGCTCTACATCATGGGAGATAGGGAGAGAGAGAGAGAGAGAGGTTCATATTCTATGTACATACATCATCTTGATGGGTGCTATTGTCCACTCTAGGCTACAGAGTCCCTTCACATGTAGATACTCTTCCCCCCTTCATCTTCATCCAAGATTTGTTAGAAAGAGGGCTGTGGTTTGTTGGGTGACTTTGTAGAACGGGCTCAAACGTTACTAGGTATCCTACAGAACACCTCCGCCGTGCACCTTTCCTCTGGTGCATAGCACGGACGAGCGCATACTACATTACTCCATCGCAGGTACTCTGCAAACCCGACTCAAAGGAAAGAAGGTTCCATGGGGCTCTACCCCTTTCCCTGGGTTGTGTGGTGGCTGTTGATGTTGTCGTTCGCCTGGGCAACGCATCGTCCGCACCGAAACGCGCACTGACCTATAGAAATCTGTGGAAGCGTGAAGATGGTCTTGGCGCCGCGACCCACAAAATGCTTCTGTCGCTTTCTATAGCCGCATTGTTATTTAATCTCTGTTTCCGTGCGCCAGCAACCCAGACCTTTTTCTATCTCTCTCACTCTTCACGCACGCTGCAGCAAACTGCAAAGTGACTACTTGCGTTAGCTTCTCTACCTTCATCCAGACACTAAGGAAGTTTAAACTCTAGAACAACGTAAGTGGACTGCGCCGGTTGGGTTTTCATCTCCTTTGTGTTTATGCTCGCTTGACTTGTAGCCTTCTTGAGCTCTTCCTCATCAAGCTTCTTCACCGTCTGCAGCTGTACTGAGGTCAATCAGCTTCTGCTCTCTTCCCTTCACCTCTCTTCGAGCTTCAGTCCAAGCACAACGGAACACTGACGGTTTAAGCTGCCCACACAGACACTTCGCTCTACTTCCAACACTACAGAATCGCAGTCATGGCTGGCGAGACTTTCGAGTTCCAGGCTGAGATCTCCCAGCTCCTGTCGCTCATCATCAACACTGTCTACTCTAACAAAGAGATCTTCCTAAGAGAACTCATCTCCAATGCTTCTGATGCTTTGGACAAGATCCGCTATGAGTCTCTCTCTGACCCAAGCAAGCTCGACACTTGCAAGGATCTCCGCATCGACATCGTCCCGGATAAGGACGGCAAGACTCTCACCATCCGTGATACCGGTATTGGCATGACCAAGACTGTGAGTAACTTTATACAGTGTACCCATCACCTAGCAAGCTGGTTCTAACGGAACTTGCAGGACCTCGTCAACAACCTTGGTACCATTGCTCGCTCGGGTACTAAGCAGTTTATGGAAGCGCTTAGCGCCGGTGCTGACATCTCTATGATCGGTCAATTTGGTGTTGGCTTCTACTCTGCCTACCTTGTTGCTGATCGGGTTACCGTCGTATCCAAAAACAATGATGACGAGCAATACATTTGGGAGTCTAGCGCCGGCGGAACTTTCACGCTCACCCAGGATACTGAGGGCGAGTCGCTTGGCCGCGGTACCAAGATCATTCTTCACCTAAAGGATGAGCAGACTGACTACTTGAATGAGAGTAAGATCAAGGAGGTTGTCAAGAAGCACTCCGAGTTCATTTCCTACCCGATCTACCTTCACGTCCTAAAGGAGACTGAGAAGGAGGTTCCCGATGAGGAGGCCGAGGAGAAGGCCGACGATTCTGAAGACAAGAAGCCAAAGATCGAGGAAGTTGACGATGAAGAAGAAGAGAAAGAGACTAAGAAAAAGACTAAGAAGGTCAAGGAATCCAAAATTGAGGAAGAAGAACTCAATAAGACCAAGCCCATTTGGACGAGAGATCCCAAGGACGTCACTCAGGAGGAGTATGGTAGCTTCTATAAGTCTCTGTCAAAGTATGTTTTCCCTCAACCTCACGTCTAAAAATGAATATTGGCCTAATTCCTATCTAGCGACTGGGAGGACCACTTGGCAGTCAAGCACTTCTCCGTTGAAGGTCAACTCGAATTCAAGGCCATCCTCTTTGTGCCTAAGCGTGCTCCGTTCGACCTCTTCGAGACGAAGAAGACCAAGAACAACATTAAACTATACGTCCGCCGTGTTTTCATTACAGACGATGCTACCGACCTTATTCCCGAGTGGCTGAGTTTCGTCAAGGGCGTTGTTGATTCTGAGGATCTTCCTCTCAACTTATCTCGTGAAACTCTTCAGCAGAACAAGATAATGAAGGTCATCAAGAAGAACATTGTCAAGAAGACCCTTGAACTCTTCAACGAAATCGCCGAGGATCGCGAACAATTTGACAAATTCTACAGTGCTTTCAGCAAAAACATCAAGCTCGGAATCCACGAAGATTCCCAGAACCGTCAAACTCTTGCGAAGCTTCTCCGCTTCAACTCTACTAAATCGGGTGACGAGACTACTTCCCTTGCCGACTATGTCACACGCATGTCTGAGCACCAGAAACAGATGTACTACATCACTGGCGAGAGCATCAAATCCGTCTCAAAGTCACCTTTCCTCGACTCTCTCAAAGAGAAGGGCTTTGAGGTTCTCTTCCTTGTCGACCCCATTGACGAGTACGCCATGACCCAGCTAAAGGAATTCGACGGCAAGAAGTTAGTCGACATCACCAAGGACTTTGAGCTTGAAGAAACTGAAGATGAGAAGAAGCAGCGTGAAGCTGAAGAAAAAGAATATGAGGAGTTGGCCAAAGCCTTGAAGAATGTGCTCGGAGACAAGGTCGAGAAAGTTGTTGTTAGCCACAAGCTCATAGGCTCCCCTTGCGCTATTCGTACCGGACAGTTTGGGTGGAGTGCAAACATGGAACGTATCATGAAGGCCCAAGCTCTGCGTGACACTTCCATGAGCTCTTATATGTCTTCCAAGAAGGTGAGTTTCGCTTTTCCGTTGCTCATAACGATCGACCGTGAACACGTGCTTACCCTTCCCAACTTAGACATTTGAAATCTCCCCCAAGTCGCCGATCATCAAGGAACTCAAGAAGAAGGTCGAGGCTGATGGAGAGAACGACCGAACGGTCAAGTCTATCACCCAACTCCTCTACGAGACCTCCCTGCTCGTCTCCGGATTCACGATTGAGGAGCCAGCAGGCTTCGCCGACCGTATCCACAAGTTGGTTTCCCTAGGTCTAAACGTCGATGAGGAGCCTGAGGTCGAAGAAGTCAAGGCAGATGAAGCGGCTCCGGCCGAGGCAGCGGGTGAGACCGCAATGGAGGAAGTTGATTAGGTTAATAATACCCCTGGGTAGTGGGATGACAGGAGCATGTGGTTGGCATTAATCGTTTCCCTCAGCGCTTTGCTGGTTGCTCTCTGGTCTGTTTTTCTCCTCACTCTAGCCCTACACCTACCTGCTTCTCTCTGGCGTGTCTTGCATAGAGGTGGAGTATCCCTGTCTCATACTTTGCCAAGGGAAAAACTCCTAATTTGTACTTTTTTACATTTCCCCACGTCATTCACCCTCAAAAGCAACTTGATGCCATACCATTTCCCATACGCATCGAGTCTTATAATTTTTTCAGAGGTTGAGGTCAAAGAAAACGGTCGAGACACTGAAGCGTGAAAGATCTGTTTCGTTTTTTTGTCCTTCGCTCGATCTCCGGAGAGATGACAAGACCGGATCTGCAATGTGGAGAAGAGAAATGAAGTAGAACGTTTTCTCAATGAAAAATGACATGGGGAAAATGGTATGAATGAATGGCAAAATAATTAATCAAGCTGTGCAAAAGGAAACTTGTGCATGTGTGATGTGATTAATATTCAGATATGTGGATTAGTACTTTCTCTACCCTACACCCTGTTTTTCCGAGGGTGGGGTTTGAGAGACTTTCTGTCCGTACTATAAGATGTGTGGAGAGGGTATATATATATATGTACGTACAAATAACTCTGGTTCTTCGGAGGTATGATATACAAAACGCCACATTGGTAGGTAGCAAATAGCGCCATTCCTCCCTCCCCCATCCAGGATACCAAATACATTGAAATAGACCCCAAATCTCACAACCTGCCTACCGTGGTGGGAGGAGAAACAAGAAAAAAAAATGCAAAAAAGGGACAAAACGCCAGGTATGTTGCTACAGGCTTTCTTTGACTTCCTCGTCCAACCGTTGAACCTCCCCCACCAGCTCCTCCATCACAACCCCTTCCCCTAACCCCCCAACCGCCCCCTCCAAATCGCCAACCACGCCCTCCACCCTCCGCAGCAGCTCTTCGATCTCGGCGCGCTGCGCCTGGACGGCCAGCGCGAGGTCCGCGTTTTGCGACTGGATGGTTTGCAGCGCCGCGTTGAGGTGGGATTGTGTGTGTGTTAGGTGGGGCTGGAGGTGGGCTGCGAGGAGGGATGAAGGTGGGAGTGTGTGCGGTCTATATTTTATTTTAAAAAATGTTTTTTTTTTAGCGTTGGTTTGTTTGTGGGCGGGCAGGGAGAGGCAAGGAGGTAAGGATGGGGGAGCGCGGAAAAAAACCTACGGCACTGTCGGTGCAAGAGAAGACGCTGGTGCGCGGTTCTTGCGCCTCCGCGCCTCAGCTATCAAGTCGTCGAGCCCGTTGAGATTCGTGACGATTGCGCGTTCCTGAAGAATACTTTCGAATTCCGCCTGCAAACCAAAAACCCTCATTTTGCTACTATTACTTATCATCCCTCGTAAAAAAAAAAAAATTAAAAGAAAAAATAATAATACACATACCTGCGCCCGCGCCTCAAACGCCGCAATCAGCTGCGACCACAGCTTGTACATAAACCCAGGGCAGTGCCGCGCCGGCGTCGGGAAACACGACGCGAAGTTCTCGTAGGTTATCGTTTTGGTCGTGTGCTTGAGCGCGTCGGTGAAGACTGATTGGAGCGCGGTGGCGCGGCGGCCTGGGGTTGCGGCGATTGGGATTGGGATTGGCGGGGGGGAGGGGGAGGGGGACATTGGCGTTTTCGTCGTTACCGTTGTCGTCGTCGTTGTTGGTGGTGGCGGGTTTGCGGGAGGTTGATGGGTGGAGTGGGAGGGGGGTTTTGGTTGTTTACTTTGGTGGTGATGGGGTTGCGGCTCTGTGTTTATTATATAAGCGAGAGAGGGTTGATAGGAGGGGGTTTTTTTTTTTGGGCGCCATGGGAATTGTAAAGTAATTGATTAATTTGCAATGGCGAGGTCGAGAGCGGGCTCTTGCTGATACAGATGGAGCTTACATGCTGTATGATGTTTTTCTTTTGTTCATTTTTTTTTAAAGATCTCAGTGATTGACAACGAAGTAGAGCGGTAATTCCTGCTGGAGTCGTCGCAGAACTTGTTTTAGAGGGATTTGTATGGATAGAGGGGTTTTCCCAGCGCGGTCAATGCGTTTTCCTTTGGCTCTAGCCTTTGTAGTTCGGGCGTGAAGCAGGGTGTTTTGATCCCTAAATGGTGATGGCTTGAGTCGACGGTTGGCTCGCACATGCACATTACATAAGCCGCATCGCGTGTTTCGTTTCCAACGCGATGTGAGGGCTGCTGCATTGGCTCTTTTTTTTTGGGTTTGACCTCGAGTCATTGCTCCTCTTAGCTCACGCGCCTTTGTGTTAGGCTTCGTCCTTCTACAGGAGGTTCTACAATAACACACCCGCCTAAGTTCATCGTTTAGTTTGAGCTTGGAAGTAGGACGAAGTTGCTTCTTGCTTGTTTGCAAGCCCATCCGCTTTCTTCACCCCCCGTCATCACCAACCATGTAAGGATACTTGCTCAAGACTGCGGTCGCCGCACAAGTTCGAGCTGACTTGGAATTGCGATTTCATCAGGGAGAGCTTTGAGAACATCTATCTCGATCTGTCCAAGCAGGCGGGCAAGTGCCGCTTTGCTGAGACCGGTCTGGGGTGGAAGCCAGCTGGCGGCGGCGATACGTTCACGCTGGATGCGACCAATATCGCTGGAGCGCAGTGGAGTCGCGCATCAAGGGGGTATGAGCTGAAGATATTTCTAAGAACCTCCGGGATTCATCAGTTTGATGGGTTTTTGCAAGAGGTTAGTGACGGCGTAGCTCCCGGCGCATGAGAGGTCCCTTTTCGAAGTGGCGGGCTTTCACTGAATATCTGAGGTTGTAGGATTTCGAACGTCTCAGCAAAGTCTTCAAGCATTCCTACAGCATCAACCTCGAGCACAAGGAACATGCACTCAGAGGGTGGAATTGGGGCAAAGGCGATTTCGCGAGGGCCGAGCTCGCTTTCACGGTCCAGAACAAACCCGCATTTGAAATCCCCTACTCAGAAATATCCAATACCAATCTCGCGGGGAAAAATGAGGTGGCTGTAGAGTTCTCCCTACCTGCCAACGGTGAGGATACTGGTACCAATGGTCATCTCGGAGGAGCTCGGGGGCGGGGGAAGAAGGCTGGAGCGGGGAGAGATCAGCTCGTGGAGATGAGGTTTTATATCCCCGGGACGGCTAAGAAAGGCACCGATCCGGATGGAGAAAATAGCGACGAGGAAGAAGATGAGAAGGAGGAGCAGAATGCTGCGACTCTATTCTATGAGACGCTAATGGAGAAGGCTGAGATTGGCGAAGTGGCTGGTGATACTTTTGCTACGTTTCTGGATGTTCTACATCTCACTCCCAGGTCTGAATTTCCCTTTCTATTCTCGATCCAGTCGTTACTTCTAACTCCCCATACAACTTTGCAGAGGTCGTTACGATATCGACATGTACGAAAGCTCTTTCCGGCTCCGCGGCAAGACGTATGACTACAAGATCCAATACGACCACATCAAGAAGTTCATGCTCCTTCCAAAACCAGACGACTTGCACACTCTAATTACGATCGGATTGGAACCGCCGCTGCGCCAAGGACAAACACGATACCCTTTCCTCGTAATGCAATTTAAACGGGACGAAGAGGTGGAAGTCGATTTGAATATGACTGAGTGAGTTGTTTCCCCAGAGCCCCCCAGCGGTAAACGAGAAAAAGTGCACTTTACTTATATTCATTCTCAGGGAGCTATTGAAGGAGAAGTATAGCGGGAAGCTACAAGCGCACTATGAGAGTCCTCTTCATGCGGTTGTTGCACAGATCTTCCGCGGCCTAACCGGAAAGAAAGTAGTGACCCCGTCGAAAGACTTTGTGAGGTATAAATCTACCGCTATTTCATCATCACCATCTATTAAATTTTCCCATAAACAATCTACTCTCCCCCTAAATAGGATAGCTGAAGCTTACAAGGGAGTCACTCCCCGCGTTAACAGTCACCACCAGCAGTCAGGTGTCAAGTGCTCCATCAAGGCAAACGAAGGGCACCTATATTGCCTCGACAAGAGCTTCATGTTCGTGCCGAAGCCAGCGACGTATATCGCGTTTGATAACGTGTCGAGCATCACCATGTCGCGAGTCGGTGGGGCATTGGCCGCAAGCCGGACATTTGATATTACGATTACGTTGAAGGGAGGTGGCGGAGAACATCAGTTTAGTAATATTAACCGGTAAGGGTTTCTGGCATCTTTCTCGGAGCCTAATGAGGACAGCGCTGATGTGATTGGGACCAAACAGGGAAGAGCAGCAACCTCTTGAGGAATTCTTCAAACGAAAAGGCCTCCGCACAAAAAACGAAATGGTCGACGACGTAAGTTTCCTCACTTCCCCCCCCAAAATCCACCTAACCTCTCCACCCTGTATAGTCAAGCGCACTTATCCAAGCGGCCCTGGCCGAAGCCTCCGACCTCGCCTCCAGCGCCGACGAGGACGAAACCAAAAATTCCGCCGCACCCGGAAGACGTGGCAGTGCCGACGAAGATGAAGAGAGTGTGGACGAGGATTTCTCCGCTAGCTCCGAGTCAGACGTCGCAGAGGAATACGACTCTGCACATGAGAGCAGCGGGGGGAGTGGAAGCGAAGATGAAATGGATGTTGATGTTGATGGGGAGGGGGAAGAAGAAGCTGTGGAGGAAGAGAGGCCAAGGAAGAAGGCCAAGGTTAAAAGCAGTGGGAATTGATAAAGGGCATTTCCTTAATTCCTTAATATTTTAATCTCTACACTCCTCCGCAGCGTCTACCCCGCTCCCCCCTTTTTGAAAGGGTAGATTTTTTTTTTTCCAAAAAAAGCCCCTTCTCCCCAAGCTAGCGGCGGCAATTTTTATCCTGTCGTCATCGCCACCGATTTAGAAATGGTGGTCGGGAATAATGAATAAAAAATTTCAAACCCCAAAATAAAAAGCGGGTATCCTACCCCCCTCGTGGATGAGCAGGAAAATTGGACGAAAAGATTATATACCAGCGAGATCCTTGATTGAATTCCGAATGTGAATGAGTTTGGGAAGGGGTCATTCATACATAACACGGTATTTTGATGGGGAAAAACCCACACCAACGGGTTGATTCATGTTCGCTTAACCAAGTAAAAACGGTTCAGATCATGGTGTTGCCGATGGATTATCTCAAGATTCCCGCAACACCAGCACTTTTCCTAGCCATACGTGCAAGGGGCGCATAATGGCGTCTATATCAGATCTCGGCCGTGAGCCGCTCCGGATCCTACTTGTGGGCAATGGGGGCAGAGAACATGCCCTTGCGTGGAAGCTCGACCACTCCCCACTCGTGGAACAGATATTCGTCGTTCCGGGAAACGGGGGTACGGCAGCCGGTCTTTCCAAGGTCTCCAACATCACAGATGTTGCAGCAGACGATTACCCAGGCCTAGTTGGCCTTGCGAAGAAGCTGGGAATCAATTTGGTTGTCCCTGGTCCTGAGGTACCGATTGTAGATGGCATTGAGGGTTACTTTCGCTCAGGTGCGTTAGGGCAAAGCCCCTTGGTTCTGTCTATCAGCCCCGTGATAACCCGAGCTAGCAAATATTGCTTGTTTCGGGCCTACCAAAGAGGCAGCGAAGCTTGAGGGATCCAAGGCGTTCTCGAAAGATTTCATGCAGCGGCATAATATTCCCACAGCGACGTACTGCAGCTTTAATGATCACGACTCTGCGCGGCAGTATGTGAATACAGTCGGTCACAATATCGTGATTAAAGCATCTGGGCTAGCAGCAGGGAAAGGGGTGATAATCCCTCAGAGCAAAGATGAAGCGCTTGTCGCCCTAAAGGAGATCATGCTGGATAGGAAGTTTGGCGATGCTGGAAAAGATGTGGTTATTGAGGAGTTCCTTGAAGGCGACGAATTGAGCATCCTGACGTTCAGCGACGGGACGGCCTTCAAGTCGATGCCGCCGGCCCAGGACCACAAAAGAATATATGACGGAGACAAGGGCCCGAACACTGGAGGCATGGGCTGCTATGCGCCAGCCGGGATCCTCTCGCCATCACTGTCAGATGAGATTGACAAGACTATCCTAGAACCCACTTTCAACGGCCTAAGGCAAGAACGTAACCAACCACCTTCCCACCCAGCCCGCGAGAACCGACACTGACAAGAAACCCCCCCACACAGGAACACCATTCACCGGGCTCCTCTTCACCGGCCTAATGATCACACCCTCGGGGCCCAAAGTCCTCGAATACAACGTGCGCTTCGGAGACCCAGAGACGCAAACCCTCCTCCCTCTCCTCAGCCCAAGCACCGACCTGGCGGAAATCATGACCGCCTGCACCACCCACCGCCTGGAGCAGCTGTCCATCCAGATCGAACCCAAGTTCTGCGTCACCGTAGTCGCTGCGTCGGGCGGCTATCCAGGCTCGTACCCCCAGGGCCACGAGATCCATATTGATGACCGTAAGGAGATACACTCCCCCCCCCCCGGCCCTCCCTCCCTCCCTATATATATATACACCCCACCGCTAACCCCCCGCCCCCTAAAAAAATAAAAAGCCCCAAGACCCGGGATTAGCATCTTCCACGCCGGCACCAAAAAACTTCCCGACAACGGAACGCTAGTCACCTCAGGCGGCCGTGTACTGGCCGTCTCAGCAACCGCAGACACCCTCTCCCAGGCCGTTGAAACGGCCTATGTCGGCATGTCCACAGTTCATTTCAAAGACATGTTTTACCGAAGGGACATTGCTCACAGGTTGGTTTGGTTTAGTTATTTTTTACCTTTTTTTTTGGCGGGGGAGAAAACATCAGTTACAAAGACCCAAACACTGACTGTGCTTTTAGAGCCCTTTGACTTGACCCCGCGTTGTGAGTTACAAAAAAAGATTTTTTTTTTCATTCCCGGGGGTTTTTCTAGGAGAATGGGTGATATTTTTTACTATATGTATACAGAGGGGAAACAACCATAGCCAGTGGTCAGTGGTCAAGTCGTATGTGCTCCATACCGTAAAACGAAAACCAAAAAAAAGACAAGAACTCCTATTTGCTATTTGCCGTTGTTGTTTTGATATGAAACTTTGTCCGCGCCAACCCTTTCCCCCCAATACCTTACCGGATATTCGGATATAAAAAACGGGATCCCACATGTATATTGAACGTATCATTGAGCGAGAGAAGATTCGTTGCATCCATCCAGTTTTCCGCCCAAAAACTTCCCCCAGATATATAAAAAATGTTTTAGACCTCCAAACCCCCTCCCCCCCCACAAAAAAAAAGACTCATACATCCTAGAGCAAAAACACTCTGATTATGTAAAGGAAGGAAAAAATCGAAAGAAAAAAAATCCCATCAGTAGGGTTCGGATTCGGGACAATGCCTGGAAAGATAGTAACGCTAAACCATAACCTCTCTCCCTCCGCTCCTTCCACTGGCATTTCCCAACTGTATCCTTTCCCGGTTCGCCGCCATTGCGACGGCCGCCGATGTATTAAGGGACTCCCCAGCTGGGACAATTCTGTGCTGTTTCTGTGACGTCGTGCGGGAGGGCGGTAGCGGAAAAGATGCTGTGTTTATCGGAGTACTGGGGGAAGACGTGAGATCAGGGCTCTGTTCTTCCAGGTTGATGGCCAAGCCTCCCATACTTTCGACTAGACTCTCGTTTGCTGACAACTCCACCGTTGTAGTCTGTATGTCTTCAAGCTTTAATGGGGTAGCAATGCTAAGAGTAGACAATTCCTGTTCCAAGCTCGTTACGACAGTAGAATCTACAACTTCCTCCTTCGGCATCGGCACTGGTGTCTCGATGGTGGGTGCTGCGCCAGGAAGCTCGACGGTAGTAGCGGGTAGATTTCGTTTGATGTCCTCGAGGAGGACTTCCATGGGGCAAAAGTACGCGATGGAGTTGCGGGAGCACCATGCAAGGACATGCCCGCAAACGCGACCCTGCTCGTTGTCGATGATCCAGGCGCCACTGTCACCGCCGACTGTATTTTGCGTTAGTTGCGGCTCCTTGAGTGTAGAAAATGGATAGGCATCGACTTACCGCCGAATCTCCCGACTATATGCCAACTACGAGAGTATGTTTTCCGTCCATATATCTTCAGCGAGCTCATGGCTGCGGAAATGACACCGCCCTGAAGTCCGCTTGTGCGACCCAGGCAGTGGACTTTGAGTTGGCCCAGGTCTTCAATCTTAGCGACGCGAGAAGGGTACAAGTCCTCCTCAGGGGCAAACTCGTTATGACGATTGATTGGTGGGACTAGTTTGGGGATGAAATCCGGTTTGTGCTGCGGACAGAACCTTTTACCCCCCTGAATCAAGTTGTGGGGCTGCAGTCGGTTTTCGTTGATGTTGAGCAGCGCCCAGTCAATCTCATGTTTAATGCCGTCATTTTGCCATCGACGTACACCAGAAGAAGCATGAACATGTCCTAGAGAATGCGAGCTGAGGTGCTCTTCGTCCTTATCCTCTTCGTTAGGGAAAAAGTCTTCGTCGACATCATCGATGGCAGGTTGCGTGATAATGACGTCTGGTCTTTCGTCTTTATCAAACCCTGGCAAGTCACCCCATTCGGTGCTACTCAAGTCATCATCTAGTTCCTGGTCTTCGCCTTCCTCTGAAGGGAGGTCCGAGTCATAGTCGAATTCTGAAGCAGAGTACACATCCTCTTCGTCATCAGATATCTCAAGAGCATAGTCTTGCAGGCCGTAGGGATAGTCTCCGGGGGCACCTTGTTCTACGGTAGGGATTTGGTAGTTGGTGAGCCATCTCGCATTCGAGCGGTAGTTGCCTTCGTCGTCAAAATCACTGTCCTCCTCTTCGCTCGGAGCATCCAGAAGATGGTGAACAGTCATGGCAAGGGGCTTCTTATCCACTAAGACGACGCCTCCGAAGGTTGCTGGTGGAAGGTGCTTCTCATCCAAGTACGCTCCGATGGAAGCTCCAGAGAGGGGTCTGTTTTGATAGAAGGGGTTCTTTGCTGGCATATTCTCAGGATCGTCCCGATTTAGGGAAGAGTGATTAGATATATTCGCCTTTGGGCGCCGTCTCCTTGCCGTTGACCGCCGGACTTTGCCTTTTCGAACTTTGATATCAAATTTGGACTTGTCATATTTAAATCTTCGGGTAAGCACAGGCTTGACCTTCTGAACATTGGTACAGGTGACAAAGATTGTTGGCCTAGCGGTGCTTTGATTTTCGCCAACCCCAATAAGGTCAACGGTCACAGTTTCCGTTGAGTCGCCCAAAGTCTTCTCCAGAAGCCGTTCGATTCTCGGAAGGATGTTTCGATGCCAATCATCTAATAGAGCGGGTGAAGCATTGACGGGGTGCACTTTCAATCGCGGTCTTGGGGCGGGGTCTGTTGTGGGGAGACGTCGCGCGGTTTCTACGGGACCAGCTTCGATAGCTGTGGCGGTGCTTGTGTTTAAGCGCACTGCAGGATGACCACCCAGGCCCGCGCTATGGGGCGTTGTAGGGGGATAATCGGGTGAGAGTACTTCTAGAGGGTCGAGGGGATTTGATTCCGTTCGGTGCGGGGGCAGTGGACGAGGTGCTGTAGGCCCGACCCCTGGGCCGGCGCGACCGGATGGTACACCACTATGTAATGAAGCAGACGCCCGGCCGCCAGCCACCGCTGGATCAGGGCCGTCAAAGACACAGCACCTTTCCAAACGTTTGACAACGTTCCAGTAATATGCCATTTCTGGAATGGCTCCTTGGGTATTCCCGAGGCGTTCAGAATCCGGGGCCATCAAGCAGAACTCGACAGCTTTCATGTAGAAACTGCCACATTTAGACGCCAGTTTCTTAACATAGATGTTCTCAATCCTAGACTTGAAGATCCCTGGCGTGTACTTCATCTTCCAAAAGGACTTCAAAGGCATCCACAGCCCAATTTCTAGTAAGACCATGCCGAGTCCGTAGAGATCGAAGGACGACGTACCCTCCTTGTTGGCATCAGCCCGGCTTATAAGGGGATCGTTGGGGTGACGGTAGATATTAGAAACGTGGGAGTCCTGCGCACTCGCGAGATCATACTCGGAGAACACATCAAAGGATGCAAGGTAGGGGTTCCGAAGATCTGCTTTTCTCCGGTCTCCAGGCGATTGGACCGGTTCGTTAGGGGCATTTGGGAACAGAATGACATTGGAGCTCTTGATATCCCTGTGCTTGGTGCCTTTAGCATGCAGGAGCAAGACAGTATTAGCCAGGTTGAATGCGAGACGGAATCGATCTTCTAGATTGGGTATCGTAGTGGTTGTGGGGGACGGTCCAGGTGTAGTCCCCACCTCCAGGAGAGATAAGAGACTGACAGGTTTTAAACCTTCCAAGCTACTGTTGTCCACGAAAGTTGAAGGACCTCTGTAGATCGTGTGGGGTAATTCATAGACCAGCCCATATCGAGCGCCTGGGGGGTCCTCAAAGTACCCCAGCAGATTCAGAACCCTGAAGCTTGTTGATCTCGGGCTATCCCCCGACTGATGCAAGGACTCAGCCAAGCTCTCAAGGCGAGAGAGGGAGGGAAATATCATAGTCGTTGCATATATAGGGTCGAATGGCGCATACTCAATGAGTACCGGAACCGTCCCTTGGCTTCCATCTTTCGACCAAGGGCTAGATGATGGTCGCGATAGACGTAGATAACCCATTGTTCGTGAGTGGTCAACCTTGGGGGGTGAGGAGGCCACCGATAGCGGAATTGGAGTAACGGGGGTCGCCAGTGTCGATTCGTATGAAGGAGGCTGGTTATTATCTCCCGGGATAATGACGGATGATGAATCGATCAACAGAGACGTCTCCACTCGCGATGAGACATCACGGGGAACTGCTGAGTACGCATATGGATCCTTCGACGACTTCTCCAGATCTGGAAAGTACTGTAGCCGCCTTGTGTCTGGACCCGGAGTCTGGCGCAGCGCTCTTCGGGATCGGGACAGGTCATACAGGGTATCAATTGAGGTTGTTAGGTCGTATAAAAGGTCCGCAGGACTCGGCCTCTCCGAGACCTTTTCTTTGCAGAATGCGCCAACATCTGGACACTGCATGAGCTCTGCTTCATCGAGCATCTCCTTGATCGAAGTCATGATGCTTCCAACCACATCAGCCAGGCCCTCTCGCTCCAGCGATTCATCAATGTCCCCCGTCTCCGCCGCACTAGTATCGCTCCAATCAAAACCCCACGTAATCAGCCTATCTTTCTGGATGCGCAACTTCCGCTGCAGCACCGAAGAGTCGAACAGCGACCCCCCTCCCCCATCGGTCTTGACGGGTTTTGTGACTGTATCGTAGGATTTCTTGGTGTCAGAGTACATCTTAGTCAGTCGTCGCACGGGGGGGCAGTGGAGCGCCGAGGCGCCCTGGAGTGTCTCCATTTTCGCCGTCCACGACTTTGTCGATGTCGAAGCAGGTGTTTTGCGGTAGGAAGAGGAGGAGTACGAGGGCGCGAGGAACGGCACTGAATGCAATTGAGAGCCGCGTTCCATCCAGACTACGGCGAACGCGGAGTGTTGTAGGTGTGCAGAGATCGCTGCCTAAATTGCATGGGGATGGCCAAGGGCGATGGAGGTCTGCCGGGTGCGGGTTTGTGCAGGACGGGGCAGGAGCGCAGGAGGAGCAAGTCAGGGAGAGCAAGTCAGGGAGGCCGTTGCTGCCTAAAGTCGCCACCACCCACAACTCGGCCACGCCCACGCGCCCCCATGAACGCCGGTCGGGGCCAGACACCTCCGTATATTGCATGCACAAGTACCCTACATACAATATTACATGTCATATACATAGTACAGGCGGTACATGGTACTTCGTCCTGCTCACCTCCCCTGGGGCCTGCCGGGCTGCGCTCCACACGCACAGGGCCCCTGATCTCTTCCAGCGAATCGACAGGCGCCGCATTATCACCGCCCGATCGCGATCGAAAACAAGCAATCCAGGCGTCCGGCCGGCGCAACAGGCGTCAGTCCGATGCTGCAGGGCCAGAGTGAAATCCTTTTTGTACAAAAATACCCGTAAATGCAAGATGTGGGTGGGGGTTGCCTCTGATTCTCTGGTTCTGGAGGGGTTTGATGCTGTTTTTGGAGGCTCTTCCACTCGCTAAAACGGGCATCTAAAAAGCACCCGTTTCGTGGGTCACGTGTTTGGGGGTTTACAGTATGTAGGGCAGCTGAGGACAGAATAGATAACTTCCGTACTGTATCCGGCTGGAGAGCAAAGAGAGAGCCCCAGTGCTAGCCATTTCTTTCTCCTGGGACCTGGTATTACAGCGAAGACGCTGGAGTTGAGTCGTCAACGATCCCACCTACAGCTGCGTGAGCCACTCTATATCCCTCCTTTAGTTCTTAACAATGAGTGCGGCGAGTCGCATAACCTTCCGTTCGAAATGATTTCGGAGGGTGGTAGGGATGTATTTCGATTATCCCCGTCTACCGCGGGGATACATAGTCCCAGATACGACTAAGCTGCCCCTCGCCCGGAATCTCTTCTGCGCAGGCGTCCCGGACCCACATGAGAGCTGTGACCGGGGGAAGGCTGGGCCTCTAGTGGTGGCTGCAACACGATGCTCATTTTATATACCAACCTTTGTTTTCGTTTTCTCGCCGACAGCTAGCAAAATCGTTCACAGGCAAACCGCATTGAATCATCTGCGTCGGTAGGCCTCCATTGGTATTTGATGTCGCCTTCACCTTCCCCAAAGACATTCCACATCCGTCAGCGGGAGCCTCGTTTCCATCTCGATCCATGTATTCATTTTTACCAGTTTTCCTTGATGCCGTTTGGGGGATAAGATGGTAAACACTGAGCTGTGATGCGACCAGCCATGGAAAAAAGCTTAAAAAATGCCCTAAAGTTTTACTTTAAAGGCCTGTTGCCGCCGGAGAACTTGTGAGTTTCATGGGAATATATAAGTGTGAAGACATTTTACCCACTAATTCTATACAGCAATGTCGCCAAAGCCAAACTTAACAGAAACCGCTCCTTCCCGAATCAGACAGGACGCAATATAGCACTCGCGCCTAGAGAATGAAGCTGTTAATATCCTTAAAAGTGATAATCTTGATGACTTCAACGCCTTTTTCGATTCCGGCCGTATCAAAATGGCAGCCTTCCAGGTTCTATACTGCAAGGCCGACATAAGGGCACACTGGACACCCTCCATATTCTACTTTGTCTTGAAGCGGGCTATGGGGAGCCTCTTCCTGATCTGTCCATAGATCAGGCTGTTCGGGAAGTTCTGAAGCTGCTTCCGCAGCGGGCCCCCTTCTCCAAATTTAGCTTGGAATTGGACGCCACAGGATGCAGCATATGGGGATAGACATAGAAAGTATTGCTATCGATATCGACAGGGCAATAGCATACGCATGGTCTACGTAATTAACAATCTCTCACGGCTATACTTCATGGTCTAAGGTTGGCCAACTTCGACAGTCCCGAATTGTCGAACCTGTAGCCCCTAATTAGCAGCGAACATGATTACGCATTTTACAGAGGGGCGCTGGCAACAACAGGCGGGCTTCCCTTGTTATTTCCTCATTTCAAAAAGGCCTAAAATGAACCGCATCAGGAAAATGCTTTCTTAGCGTCATTGCCTTTCAATACGGAAGCACCTGTTGAAGGCCGTATTGAAGCAGATGGGGGTGGAATGGAGAATAATGCGAATTTCTGGGGGTGGGTAGAGCTCAATTTTTGTAATATAACTAATTTCTCGCAGCAATGCTATAAGCGTAGCTCAGCACAGAAACGATGATACGATTGTTGCTTTCGGAAGCAATTTATGCCTGCACTAGATCTTCTCAGCGCATTATCAACCACAGGGCTCTGGGAATTCAGTATAACTCATGAAATTAGAATTGCCACCCCGAGTGCCTCGTGATAAACTTCAATAAGCGGAAGTATCACCCCTTGGCCCCGAAAACTTAGTTCTAAGCTCACCACCTGGTTGCCTCTATCCTTTAAGCGGCCATATCTTCATCCCAGAAAGTGCGCGAGATTCCTACAATCGTTCGGCTTCGAGTTCTGCTTGAGGCCGGATATATACTTAACAAGATGCAGCAGCACGAGTCTTGGGTGGTGCTCCGAAGAGGCCGACCCGCAAAGTCGAAAGACCAAACGTTGGGATACCTGCTATTGGTCCTGGGATCAGCACGCTTGATGGAAAGCGCGGGGATGATGCAAGTGTCAGCGATGGAACATTCTCTATCGATCCTAAACTTCTCATACTCGGAGGTGATGCAGGTGCCAATGGTGGAATATTCGCTATTGACTCTCTTCTCGCGCTCGAGTACCCGCTATTGATCCTAGGCCCCTTACGCTCGAGGGCAACACAAACGCCAACGATGGAATAATCGATATCGATCCTCCTCTCGCAAACACTAGGGCCGCTATTGATGAAGGAAAGTTGGTAGAAATACCAAAACGACGGCGGAAACGATTCGTTTTGGAAGATGGCATATTTCATAACGAAGTGGCTCTCATAGAAAAGATGAGGGAGCAAGGGAATACATGGAAAACATTATTTTGAGGATGAAGAAAGATGGGTACAAATGGAAGGAAATAGCCAGGGCAGGTAGAGGTATAGATAATGTTAGAATGTGATATTTGTTACTTGACTACTTAATACGTTAGTAACATTCCCTTTGCTCACACTGTCTCTTTTGTATAGACTCTATTCTCAAAATCTGTCCAGTTTTCGAATAATCCGAGGTTTTTTTTCTTTGAAACTACAATATGTGCTAATGTTTCTTGTAGGCTTGAGAATTCCTTTACCCTCATGTGATCAGAGGTAAGTGCAACTTGATTCATTGTTATTAAACTTGTTATAGAAAGGAACAGTTTTGACAACGAGATGTGTGTTGAAAGATGACGCGAGGCTCGCTCAACCGCTCGCTGCGCCGTGGACTCGGCAGACAGCACAAGAAGTACAGGGCCCCTTCCGGTCCAGAAAATAACCCCTACAGCTCAGCTCATGCTATAGCAATACCAACTCTGGTGTCATTGTTGCGGTGCCGCGGGGGAAATACATAGCTAGGAAATGGCCCGCTTCCCGGTGAGCGGCACTAATTCCAACAACAGCGATGTGATGGTGCCTCCCAAGTAGAAGCTGGAGCAATCTAGCGGGGGACACAGGAATAAACAACGGTCATTAACAACAGCAAAACCGCCGTCTCCGTTTAGGTTTATGACTCGGGTGCTCTGCGGCTGGGCGAGGAGGATATTGCGAGACTGAGTGCGGTACAGTCTTAACGTCGCTCATGGAAACCAGCTTAAAACAACTAATATTTAGCGCTACGAACGGTCGTACGAGTTGCCCGTGATTTCGATGCACTTACAGGCCTCAGGGGAGGGCCTCTCTTTTATCAAATGATTAGCGTTACACATTTGTTCATTTATAGAGTGAGGGGCTCTGGGGGGGAAGGTGACGGTCGGGAACTGACCATTACAGCCGCAGAGCCAAGCGGTAGCATCTCCACTTTGGTCTCGGCGTTCCCCATATATAGTTGCACGGACGTACGGTAGAGGATCTTAAGTGATATTCTATAAAAGGTAGCGCGGAGTGAGAGAGCTCTGCGACAAAACAACAGGTATAGTATTGAGGAGGCCACCGGTAGTGCGGGAATAATCTACCAGTTTTAAGTGTTCCTCAGCCTGAGAACCATAGCAGGGCTCAAAATCGCTCACGGCCGCTCGCAACAGGGGAAGATGAGGCTTGAGCTCGCTCGTCCAGTTAAAACGAACCACTTGTCCAGCATCTTCACTGTTTGGCCATTTAACCAGCGAATCACCGAGTGATCACTCCCACTCGACTTGGGCAAGGGCCACCTCATTCGATTAGTATTGCGGTACAAGGCGAATGATCCGCTATACCCGAGACTAGGGGATTTATTGCATAGGTTAGTATTCTTTCCAGTTGGTTATTGTTTTTTGCTTATCAATAGTGTGGGTGGACGGCCATAGGGCAGGAGAATTTGGCCCTGCAGTTACTAAAGCACTTTATGGCGGCTGGACACTAGACCAAACACTTACATAGTAAGGGTGGGGCCTGCTTTCTTCCGTCAGAGGTTCGGAAGCTGCCTTCAAATATTCCATTCGTCGCTATTACCATTCCTCAAGTACCTTGCTCAGATCCTATTATCGCCGGAGGTACTAGGGATATACTAATAGACATTATGGGGGATATACCGTGTCCGTCTACGATATTCCGTGCCTGCTTCCAATCCCAGCGTCGATTGGTTACTAATACATACTCTAAGTTGATCGATTCCCCCGTGGCTACCCTGAAGTTGCAGCATGCATGACCAGCGACCCAAGCCTCATGACGCTTCGAAGCTTTTCCTATCTCCACCTACGGCACCTATTACACAAGCACTCTGAACTCTCCGACCTTGAGAAGTCATTGTATCTCATAGACCTTGGTGACGAGGATGCGGCGAATGCAATGTCCTGGCAGAAAGACACAAACCAAAAACGGAAAGAAGTCATGGAGATTATTGGAGAGAAGTTACAGGAGTACGGTTCGACCTCTAATCCTGAAAACTCGCCCGAATAGCCACACGTCCATATAGGTTCGAAGGACTGACTATGTGGAATAACCAAATAGATGAGTCTCTAATCCGCTTCCGAACTATATACAACTTTAATTCCCCACCCAAGCGGAACATCGATTCTCTAAGCCTCTGGTTTCGTCGTCAAAACCCCCTAGTCGTTGAAGAATCAACCCTGTTCCGCGACGTAAGAGACATGAAATCCATCAGGGCAGAGGAACCCGATAATTATTCTTTGTTTGGACGCTTTGTAGTTCGTGTCGCTGTTTTCTCAGCCAACGTGAGGGGCTTGAATAGGGTATGTGACCTTCGGTTTTGAAAATTACCAACACACTCACTAACATGATTTGCGTTCTGAAAAATAGCTGTTTCGCGGCAAAGTAAGTAAACTGGGTGTCGTCCTAGCGAATTGCCTGAATTAACTTATTGCAGGAGGAACTACGATCAGATGATCCAACCCTAACCTACGTCTCTGATAACCGCATCCGTATCATCACGAAACTTTCTGTCACTCTCACTGCCTCTGGCTGCCTGTTTGTCCCAATTATCACGCTCTTCTTTATTAGGGATGCAACTAGTCGTCTTGTCACCCTTGTTATCTTCACAATCGGATTTTCTATGTCACTGACCCTTTTCTCAAGTGCAAGGAGCGCGGAGCTCTTCGCCGCCACCGCTGCGTAAGTAAAAGGAATCTATCCTACACTTTTCACGACCAATGCGTCCGGTGCGGTCGATGTATATACTAACGGTTTTGTGTATAGCTACGCAGCTGTTTTAGTGGTGTTTGTAGGAAGTGGCCTTAGTATAGCACAAGGGGGATAAAAATGTGATATCGTTCCTAACCAAATCAGCAGGGGGGGAAGAGAAAAACGCACCGACGCGTGGCGAGCTCTACGTTCATACGATTGTAAAAAAAAAAGAAAGGATAATATCTTCCGTCTAGATGCAATGTCAGGGGGGGGTCAAGTATGAGGGACATGAGCGAGTAGAAACGCAACGCAATAGCAAAGCAGAGTAGAGGAGGTAGGAAAAAACAACAAACCCGTCAAAAAGTGCAGTCTCAAGCGGCCCACTACCCCCCGAGCCTACATTCCCGGCCCGGTATATATGTAGTCAACTTACTACTAGCTACTAGCGTTTTTTTTGTTTTTTTTTTTGAGGGGGGGTTGGCTTTCCCCCGGCGGAAAATACCCACAACCGTCTCGTCAAATCAATCATCAGGTTTACGACTCGCTGGTGAAAGCACGTCGCTGTGTATATAATGTGCAGGGCCTGCATGCTTGGTTGCGGTCTCATACCGAACAAACTCCCGCTTCTCTATATAAGGGAGCGTGGAAGAACGTGTGGACATGTGGGAGTCTGCAGCGGACTCTAAGAAAGCTATATGGCGTTGTATGTATGTGTGTATTTACAGTACAGAGAGACGCCCCGCTCGTCCCGTGACGAAATGAAAAAGCATCGCAAGCACCCCCGATAGGCGAATACGACAAAGCAAAAGGAAAAAAAGAGAAAAACATCAACGCCATGACGCAAAGCAAATAACTCCCGACTAGGTAGACAAGAGGGTAAAGCAAAAAAACTAGAGGATGCAGAGCCGACGGAGCCATAAGAAGGGAAAATAAAATAGAAAAAGAGGGAAAGGTACCGCTGTTTCAGGAAGGCATTATCGAGCGTATCGTCATCTCAACTTCTTCATTATACATCCCCCAGGACTACAGCAGAAACGCCAATATAAAACTCCAGGCGTGCTCTAGCCAAATCAAAACCTTGCTGCTGCTGCTGCTGCTCTTCTGCGGAGGCCATCGTTAGCCCTCCTATCCATCACGCTCTCTCCACCAGTTTCTTTTCTGCCTCCTCCAGCCTCCCTTTGGTCTCGGAAAGTTCCTTTTGCAGAGCCTTGATATAATCAATGGCCATTTCAACCGTGCTGGCCTTGCTACTCGCTTGTGCGCTCCCTCCGCCCCCTCCTCCGGTGCTGCCCGCTTCGCCTCCACTTCCAGAACCACCACCACCATCCCGACGCGTATCTTGTGGCAACAGACTCGCAATCTCCACTAGAGCATTATTAATACGATTCCGGCGTCCCTGTTCGGCAATCTTGTGGGACGTGCGTTTGGAGGTAAGATTGGTTGATAGGGTTTCGGGGTAGGAGAGGCCTGGTAGATTATTGCCTTCCACAATATTTTGATAATTTGACTTGGAGGCAAGAAGGAGAGCCGAGGTCTCGGCAGATACAGTGGCTTGAATGAAATCAGTTGCACATCCTAGCATTAGAAAAGCGTTTGTGGACTTACATCCTTCAGGTAGTAATGGTTTGATGCTCGGAGATATTTTTGGCCGAAGTGCTGGGCTTACCTGGACCGAGCCGCTACTCCGTTTCTTGCTACCACGAGAATTTGACTGAGTATCTGCGCCCTTGTTAACGGCTGTTCCATTAGGAGTTGTAGCAGTATTTTGCTGAGGGCTGTGATCTCTGCTCGATGGGGTGCCTATAGACCTAACGACTGGAGTTCTGGATATACCAGACGGGGTAGGGGTTGCTTGATCGCTCATATCACGGGTGTCGAGACGTGGAAGTTGGGACCTTGCGCTGGTGGGACCCCCACCGTCGTCAACCATACGTTCTACCACACTAGTATGGGGAAAGTCTTGATCGTTCCGCCCACCATCTGTTGCATTTTGCATTGGCGGATTTTGGAGCTTCATCAATGAGGCCGGTGTGGCAGGGGCAGGCCTCGAAGATGCTTCAGGTTGGGTAGCTCTCTGAGAATTCCGGGTTTGGCAGTTGGGAGAAGTATGGGATTTGCCTTCTATTCCCAGTCTTGACGGAGGAGGGGGAGGCGCCATAAGAGCTTCTGACAAGGGCTCCGGAGAGATTGATCCGCCTTCAGAGCTGTCCTGATGGTACAGGGTGGGTTGAGACCCTGGCGTCCGTCGCGGGCTCTCGCCCGTGTTTGGAGGTCCCTCGACAGCATCTTTGAGTCCCTTTGTTGTGTTAAGAGAATTTGGGGGTGCTTTTCTCCGCGTCTGAGGTTTCATTGACGGCGACTGCTGTACCACCCGGGCCGGAGGTTTTCGGGCAGTGGTAGACATTTTCCGCCTCGGTTTTCGGGGAGGGGCTGGGCTCTGGTTGGGTGGGATTGCAGTGGCCGGTATATCAATGTTCATGTCCGGCGTCGTAACGATCGAGTTGTCGTAATGATTTAGATTGGGGTATGAAGAGCGATTTGCGTAACTCTGTGCTTCCAGCGCCGGTGAAGTGAGTGGGCTGAAGTACGCTCCAGGGACCGTGTACTCGGGAACAACGAAATTTCCTTCTAGAGGTGTGACTGCAGGTGAGACAAGAGGCGTAAAGACCATCTAAAAAGATGATATTTAGTTAATGTCTTGGCAATACCGTACTGCCAAGCTCCATGACGTGAGAAATGTTGGTTTTACCTGCTGGTCCTCCTTCAAGCGCTGTTGGTGTAGCGTTTCTAGAAATGCTAATTGGGGGTCAATTTGTTGGTAGTATCGAGCTGCGCCTGCGTGCATATCCAGACTATCTGGCGTTGGAGGAATGACTGGTTGTTGGTGGTAGTCCTGCTGCTGCCGGAGCTGTAGGTAGTTGATTTGTGCATTTAACCCCAACACTTCCTCCGCTGAGGTGTGATCCATATTCTGCATGGCCATTGTCGAATGAATATGGTGCTCATTGAGGCTTCGCTGTTGTTGTTGTTGCTGCTGCTGCATGTGACTTTCTTTTGCTACGACCCCACTATCGGCTGCTTCGTTGAAGCTCATGTCCATTGCATGACTTCCATCCTGCCCGGCCGTAGCATGTTGCCCGTCAGAACCGAATGGCGAGAAATTCAGTTGAAAGTCCCCAAGATCGAGAAAACTAGTGAAGTCGTCTTCGGAAGCTGAGACCATTGGATCGTGGTGTCCCGACATCGACTGCGACCATGAAGACGCGGGAGGCTCGTGCATGATGGAGACGGGGTGACGACGTCTGCCAGAGTTTTCTCAGTCCACAAAGGCTAGGACCGTTCGGACGATGAGGAGAGTGTTCGTAGAGAGCGTATTGGGTACTTTGATGGCATTCGGTCGCCGATTGAGGTACGAGCCGCGCGATCTCGCAAGTGTCGACAGAGTCGGGTAAATTGGGCAGCAGCTTTCTTTAATCAAAAAGGCCCCCCCACGTCCAGGATGAGTGCCGAACTGCCCTATGTCTGGTGCGACGTCGAGAGATAAACTCGCGAAACCCGTCGCAGATAAATAAAAACGAGCGGTCGTCGTCTCGTCGCTCTTGCTCGGGGGCAAAGGCGTCGGGAGTGTAAGAAAACAGACAGCGAGAGGGTGAGGAAGCGACCGAATCAAAGGCAGGTGGGCATTATCAAGTAGACGGACTGCGGCAGAGGATGAGGAAGATGAGAGGAGATGGGAAAGCCGGCAGGAGGGCAGGCCTTTCGCAACGCCAGTCCTCCAGCGTCTGCCGGCCCAGCCAGAGTGGGGGTTTTGATTGGTAAATGGCGCCTGGTCACAGAGGGAGGGTCCGACGTGTGCGACTCCGCAGATGGATGGCGGGACGGTTTCCAGAATGCCCACCTCCGAAAAAGCAACTCGGGTGGTGGATGACGGCAGCTGGAACGGGCACAGGGTGAGGGGAAGCAGTGGCCCCGGGACTAACGCTGCGGGGCGATCGCCATTCCCCCGTCTGTAGAGATGTATGTGTGTGCAGACATACTTTTTCCCACCTCTCTCGCTCTCTCTCGCGCTCTCTCGCCACAGACGCCGTAATCTGTTCACCCAAGTGCGTGGGGGAGCCAGCCCCGCCAGTGTGGGCTATCCATTTCCCTTTCCCATGCGGAGCAATAACGACGTACGTCCGGAACAATTCGTCTAGAAAACAACCCTGGCTCGTCTCGGTCTCGGTGTCGCCCATCGCCACTTGGCGAGAGAAGGAGGGGGAGGGGGTGTTTTTTCACCGGGTACAACGTTAATACCCTTTTGTTGGGCAGCGCCATCAATTTCAGCGCCTAGATACAGGAGCAAAGAGTATATTGCACTCCGTACCCAATGTACCAATATACTTATCTCACCGAGTGCTCAACCCATTCGGAGCCCGCTTTAATCGGTAGCTCCGAGACGAATTTGCCGCGTAATTATCCGAGCTCCGGAGAGTCAGGTTGGAGTCACGAGTCACGTGTCTTCGTCAAAATAAAAAAAACGGCACATCTTGTTACAGTAAATTTCCGTATCAAACTGCCAGACAGCAAAAACCCCGGCTGCCGTACCCCTCTAGCAACCCCCCCCTAAAAAAACCTCAAACTCCCACTAGCTTTTAAAATAATTTCCCTAAAAAATATCTTGATCTTTTAACCGCCACTTAATTCCCGGAGAAAGTATAGAGCCGAGAAAAAACTACCCCCGCCCCCCCTTGAGAGGGGAGGTTCTCTCGTAGATTGCCGGGGGGGGGGTTGGTATGGGCCCTAACATAACCCTAGCCCTAGGGAATTTCCTTTTTTAAACCCAAAATTTAAGTGGGGAGAAAGGGGAGGAGGAGGGGAGCTTTAGGATTAGTTGTGATCTTGTACTTGTGTGCTTGGTACATCACTACAAGTAGGACCGCCCTTTTCCACCTTCTTCCTCCGCCTAACCTCGATCTCGGCCCTCGGATCAGGCACAATGCCTAATTCGCTAAGTAGATTTTGTGGTCTCTTGTCCACTCCCCCAACACCTTCCACATCACCCTTCAATCGGAAATCCCAATGGTGCAACAGCTCCACTAGGACGACTTTCATTATGCTACTCGCAAAGAATCGGCCAGGACATGCATGATTCCCATATCCGAAGTGTAGCGAATCGGGCGAGGTTGTGACAAATTGGTGGCGGTTTTCCTTGCCTTCCATGGCTCGTAGGTTGTAGAAACGGAAACCATCGAACTCGGAAGGTGGTTTTGCGGATGGGGGGTTGTACGAGGGTGAGAAGGTAGTGGTAAGCGGCGAGGTGTGGATTGCGTATGCGGGAAAGCAGATACGAGTCTCGGGAGGGATAGTATGCCCTGTCGAGAGTGAGAGTGGTGCGGTCGTCACGCGATTATTTGAGGCTGCAGGTTGTTAGTTGGGGAATAAATAGAATATCTTGATCTAGAAAGTAGTTTGTAAGATTGTGAAACGTACTGAGTCCCGGTGGGGATAGTCTCATGCTTTCTTTGAGAAAGCTGTCGAGTTTTCGGAGCTTTGTCATGCTGGCTTTCTTTAGTTTGAAGAAGCCTCCTTCGCCGACATCTTGGCCGTCTTCGGCGATGACTTTGTCGATTTCGTCGCGGAGAGGTTGAATATACTCAGGTCTACAGGCCAAGTCGAACATCACATGCCAGGTGGCCATGGTTGTTGTGTGGATAGAGGCAAATGATACTAGAGCGGTATAAGTCGATATGCATGATGGTAGGACTGTAAATACTTACAAACCATCTGGTTTTTCGCAAGCACCTTGGGGTCACCTTGATCCTTGCCGCCCATCTGCTCGAGAATCCATGAGATGAAATTGCCCTGCTCATCTTGGGGATCGTCGAATTGATACTTCCCATTGTTCAATTTCGCCAACTTAGTCTTGAGAATAGGATCCAGAAGCTCTGCACTGCGAGATATATAACTCTTCACGGCTTTAACCTCCTTCAGGAATGGGGAAACAAGTGACCGGAGAAGCACAGGGTATTTGAGGACAGTATTTCGCGCATTTATTACGCTGACGGTGTATGTTACAACCAAGTTAAGCCATTCATCTTCTCGGCTCAGTGGTCGACCGACGAAGACGAGACCGGTCAATAACGCAACGACTTGCGCGAGCGCCCCATAGAGCCCGATTGCAGTCCAGTCTTCACAAGGGCCAAACCCCCTATCTAGAGAGTAGCGAACTTCGTCTTGGAGACTGCTAAGGAGATTGGGGAGGTTGCGGGTGAGATCGAATTTAACGACATTTATTACTTCAGGAGAGGTATTGCCGACCCCCGTATGCTCCCCAGCGAACTGTCGCTTCATGTCCTTCAGGAACGATACCTGATCTTCGGGGAGGTTTCGCACTTCTTCTATTGTCGATGGAGGGAGAACGACCATTGGTGGTGAGAGTCGAAGTAAGAAAGGTGTATCTGGGTACTGATCAGGGTCTAAATTAGTATTGAAGCCTCTTAAAGCAGTGTAGTTTGTACGACACTTACTCTCCGACTAGCTTCTGACAACTCTTCCGTACTGTAGTTCACCCCTTCCCGTTCAAAAACTGGCAGATTAAGCTTTGGAGAGCGTTTGAGAAGATATCGGATGAAGTAAGTTACTACAAGAAAAGCTGCGGCACTCAAAAGTGTAGGGGGTCCCGAAGAAAATGTCTTGACACCTGTTGCCAGAGCGGATGCCAACGCCATTTTTGCATAAGCTGAACTATGGCTATAAAGTCTGAGAATGCTATAACGGGTAAGGGAGAGTGTATAGGTCGATAGCTAACGAGATGAAATGGAATGGAGGGGGTGTAGAATAAAAGCAAATGGTAGGCACTGAACTTCAAGCCCGGTCAACGCTTGCAACACGAAAGAGGAAATCACCCGAAGGCGGCACAAACACGACGCAGTTCATGAAACCTCTACTGGGCTTAAGCCCCCTCTGCTATCCTGCATGTCGTTGCAACGCGCTCCTGTACCTGCCTGGGAAAGGATAACCGCCCCCGCTCCCGAGAAGCGATTGACCTTTCCCCTCATGCTCCCATAGTCCGCTCCTAGGGCTGGTTGTGCAGCATGCATAGATCACGGATGCGCAGGGACGCCGATAGCGTGTTGTGTTGAACCGCCCAGCTCGACACAGACCCATATTATAGCTAGTGATGCCTGGGGGCTGTTGACTGTCGACCTGGAAGAAGTTAAGGTTCCCACTCGAAACAAACAGCTCGCCGAGGTCCGACGGCGGGCCTAAGGCTGTCCCTTCTCCATCCTCCATCGTCGTGGCAGCCGTTTTATTACCTGTCGCTTTAAACGAAGGTATTCCTATGGAAGATGATGCTCTTCTTGAGATACATCCGCATTTTGTGCACGCTGCATAACTTCACAATTCTATACAGACTTGGCTCTCAACTTGAACAACGGTGTAGCGGTGGTAGAACTTACGAAAACCAAGTCGCTCTCAACCATGTACTATGTACCCCCATGGCTGTAGCCCGACCTGTCTGAGTTGATGTAATGAGCAGGGTAACCGGGACCATATAGTAAAGAAAAAGGAAATTTTGGAGGTATGTGCGGCGTTCTACGGAGTAGTTTATTCTAGTATGAATAGCCGCGTTCTATCGTTATTTTTCTAGGCTAACCCAGCGTATTAACATGGCAGGTTCCAGGTTCGTGACTCGGCGTGGAGGAGAGCTCTTTTACGATATCGAAGCCGACGCAAAGTCGAAGTATCGAAAGAATAGGTTCCCTAATGCCACTTTCTCCTTCGAACTTGTATTGTAGTCGATCTCGATGGAACATTTGTTTCGCCAATCTTTCGATTCGGTCCTTTACTGAGTGGTTTGATAATGCAAATTAATGTATGCAAGTAAAATCTTCAACTGGTTGGACGCAAGCTAGCGGCCGGCGCTATATCCGGTCAGTCTCTGCAGCAGATGTGAAGTCTTCAGTGCGCGTCTCACAAGGTATGGCGGACTATCCCAAAGCTCATGAACGTATCGCTCACTTTGACAAGGGAGGTCATTCGCCGACTTCCTTGAGCGTCATGGTCCTGGCTGCGATCCTTGATCCCCCCGAACAAATCGAAATAGGTGGCATTCCCCAGCACTCGGGTGGAACCATTCATCGAGATGTATCCCTGTCACCAAAATTGCTATATAACGTCCCTAACAAATATGAATACTTCTAACGGAGTCAGACCACCTTTATCGACAACCTTATGCGTGAGGGAGAAAAGCGGGTTCGGATGCATGCTCTCTTGGATGGCGCTCTCTATGTAGTGAAGCCTCGTTAGCAGAGTCCCGTCTGCTATGCCGCACATATACATCGTCGTGGGACTTGCTTGGGGTAAACCCTAACCCCCTAACTCACTCCACACTCCACTCCGCCATAGACAGTACCGACAAGTCAGCACATCAGCATTCCCAATGCACCTAGTGGGGCACAGCAGGACTGCTGATCCGTAATCTAAATCTTGATACTCGGAGTCTCGGACAAATTGAACAAGGGTCGGTAGTCGCCACATCCCTCTTTGACGACCCTAGGCCAGTGGGCGGACCTGCTTTACGACTAGCTACAACACAGACGAATCGCTATATGAGCACAGTTCTACCATTCGGAAACATTCCCCAAGTCGTCGTACAGCCCTTTTGTGCGAGAATTAATTAGTGGCAGGGCTGGGTACGGACTACTTGTTAGGTAAGCAACAGCCCGGCCTTGGGGAAGTCCTTGGCTGAGTTAGGGACCCACCTATAACACCTACATGTATATAGATACCCATATCCATGTCGACATTTTTAGTCAACCTCCCAACCAGACAAAGGCGAGTAAGAGTAATCAGGAATATGGCGCCTGGGTATTAGAATACCAGCTCCCTTGAACGACCGGGCAGTTCATCCCATGACATGCCGAACGCTACGGCGCGTCCAATGTGCAGCTGGAAGTCCCGATTTACAATCGCTCATCACACATCAACGCGTTGCTATACGGTCAATTTTCGGTGTGCGGTCGGTCTCGTTGGCACCTCAGCCATCGTCCACTCGTTTATACCCCTTCTATGTGTCTGTTCACCTTTGTTTCGTCGAATTCCGGCTCCAATTGGAGCAACGGTTCGTTTTTCGTTGTCTCAACCATCATCACGACGCCCGACAAGAATCTACCCAAGGAGTCGGCGTGTGGAGGTCGGTCCGGTGGCACCCGTCCGTCAATGACGGTGCCACCAAACCCTGAAGCAGCTGATTCCGCTGCTGCTCAGGGTGACCGTTCTCCCGCCGTGCCGGCTCCTGTAAGGTCTCGCGCCTCCGGAGGTGGGTTGCTGGTAGGGAGATGTCGACAAGGCTCATTGCGGGCTCTGCCGTGTCTGCGGTTGTAAGGTGCAGGTAGGAACTCACATACACCAGAACTTAGGCCAAAAAGACCACAGTATTAGCTGACAAGTTAATACATTCCTACTTATATGCCTGCATGCAGCCAGTGCACAGTCAGCACTCAACTCTTATAACTATGCTCTAAACATATGTATATTAATCCTAAGGAGAAGTGTATCAAGCTTACAAAAATGTATGTATGTACCAAATACTGTAAAAAAAGCAAAAGTATGTTCTAGTAGATATATATTCTCTTAATATTAAGATACATTTGCTAGCTATCTGATATAGATTGTTAAATGATTCTAATCTAATATTGAAATATTATAAATAGTTCAGAATATCTATATTAAGGCTAATAATTATTATTACAAAAATATTACAAATACGACTTAGCCTTACTTGCAAGCTTCCTCGCAAGTCTCCTTGCAAGTATTGTTAGCCTATTATATAGCTTGCAATCCTTTATACAAGTACTGACCATAGTTTTTGAACTAAAACATTTTGCATAATCCCTGTAACATACTTATGAACTTATTTATACTTACTGAACTTGTTATAAGAACTCATTATAGAGCTTGTCATATATACAGACTTTGTAACATATGAAAGGAGGTCCAGAAAGTATTTTTCTATATATATGAATTCAAGGTTATTACAAGGGTCCTGATATTACCACTGGTGGAGATGGTAATGCCACCGGCGGGAGGTTTTTGGCAGAAAACCGTATTGCCATCAGGTTGTCCTGAAATCATAGTATATAAAATAAATTGTATTCAACTAAATACAAAGGGAAGAGTCATAACCACATGAATAGCACCAACTTGCTGCCTTGCTACCACTCATCTCTTACTACCGCTTATTCCTTGCTACCACTCATTCTTTGCTACTAATTATATCTTGCTACCACTTATCCCTTATGCCCATGAAGTATATAAGTCCGAGTAGTATTCGACATATCCATAAGTTCAGGCTCCGCTGCCTACAAGGGATGGGCATAGCCGTCAGATGCCTTAAGATATTTTAGCTTCCTAAGTATTAAAGCATCTTCCTCTGAATCACATCCTTCATTTAACTTGCTATCACTAACTGGCCTCACTTTTTCCTTTCCCTTCTTGTGCATTGTTTGGGCTTTTTTTGTTGGTTTTGATCGAGCAGTTTTGGTTCAGTTGATGGGCTTTGAAATCCTTTTGAAAGTAAATAAGTTACGGCAAGTAGATGATGCTACCCTGCGACCCCTGATCACATAGTTCTATTGTAGTACTGGTTAAGTTCTAGGACGTTCTTTAGGGATAGTGATGGCTGATTCCAG